>JASDQU010106496.1:80328-93461 GCA_032191745.1 Picea mariana | reverse complement strand
CAACACGCCAAGATCAACGGTCAGCAAGGAATCTTGGACCCCCTCGACCGTTCTTCCCTTAACTAAAAGGGGGGGGTCCGGAATGAAACAAATCTAGGCAGGCCCCATCGCAACGTGGCATCACCTCATTGCGTCCAAACTCCCCCTCTCAAAAAATTTACCACCTATCAGTGTTACATTTCACCACCACCCTCTTCAAGTTCCACATCATGACCCTATCAACATGTCCCATCCATTTAACCATTACAGGTCATATCTTCCCCGTTCGCCTCCCAATCACCAGTGCACACGTCGACCAGAGGTACACTTCAGACATCCTCCATCCTGCACTCTCACACTCTAAACGACCCGTTGGCCATTTATGACTGGCCACATACCCATTGTCTATCTGACCTATCCTTGTTTTCCCAAACAGATACCTGTCCACTCAAATTCAACCTCGTTTCGGTCATCTCCCATTCCATTCACATTCCCTGCATATCAAGAGATTCATTTTCCTCTGTCTCTGCAATGCCTCACTACCACTAGCATTTTGTTTGAATTGCAAGTACTCTTCACAGCAAAGGCACCAAAGTCCAAGAAAGAAGAAGCCGAGGAGAATCCTTTCCTCCCACCTCTTGTCGACCTCGACAAGATCCCATTGGCCAACAAATATCATCTGATATCAGACATAAGGTGTGAAGTCGATTTCATGGAGTTGCAGTCGTGGCTCAAAGACACTTTCTTAGATCAAAGTGATGAAATTGGGGTTTGGGAGTCCAATCTTACTTTATATATTTTTCCCTAGGTCCATCATTTCCCTGAATTTGCCCTCAAATTCCAGGCTCATTACCTTCTCGACCAGAGAGCCATAGTCTCATCATCAGGAGAAACTCTATTCTTCATCATGCCAGAGGCCATCGATCAGATGATGTAGATACCTAGAAATGAATCTTCCTCCCCTTTCAATATTGAAATCATAATAGAGTTATACCAGAAATTATCTTTTCCTCAAAGAGCCCAGATATTTGAATTTTTTCTCCCACGGGATGCTCATTTCCCCAAATCAAATCACCCCTATCCTTCCTCCATGTTCTCAAAAAAGGGTAACCAATTCATTTCATCACTCTATTGTCTACTTGGTTATTTTTCAAATGCATGGGTGGATGAGCCTATATTGGGTTTTCTGTCCATTTTCTCTATATAGGAAAAATCCACCACTCAGTTCGAATACAACACTTTCCTGGCGAAGAACATTCACGAGAAGTTTTCACAGTTCACCATAGAGGGAATGTTCTAGTACTCATCCATCCTAGCTTACATGTTCATCTTTTTTTAGGCAGATAGGTTATCTTTCTCAATGCAAAAGATGGACAAGGAAGGAAAACCTCAGGCAGTCACATTATGGATGTTGTTGCTCAGGAGAAACTCCACTGAGTTCACTTTTAAACAATTCATTGAATTGTTTTATCATCTAGTTGTAGGCATGCTTAGTGGAATACCTAAGATGGGTATCAATGAATAAATTCAAAGAGTTATGCACCTTTCATATCTGGCAAAGACTGGATATTGGTTTCTATACCAGAATCACACGGAAATCAGAGTGTATGGGTGCGAACTAGCTCCATACAAGTTTCCTAAGTATGTGCCTGTTCAAATATTTGCACTGGAGTATATTCTTCAGATGATAAACTCAGATGACATCCATTTTGTGTCTCTGAAGAAAAAATAGCAGATGAGGATCAAAGGACAAATAGGCCCATTTATCTACAACAGTCGAGCTGCTGGGGAAGAGGCAGACAAATTGTTGAAGGAGATGAAATTCAGCACTAGTTTTATTTGGAGATATGACCCTAGTGGGATCATTGCAGAGATGAGGTCCAAGAACCAAATTTCACCCTATGCCCAAACCCTCAAGCCAGAAATCGAAAAATATGTGAACCAGATAGAATGGGAAGTAAATACTCTGGTAGATACAGAGCCACAGGAATCTCTTTCAGTATCTATCTCACCGACTGCTACTCCTCAGAGACCCAAGGGAAAAAGGCCAAGAAAGGATGATTCACCTTCAATCAGTGAGGTATCAGCAGAATAATTCCAAGTATACAACAAGAAACCCAAAACCACTCCTGCTACTCACATGTCTGGTGAGGAAGAGCCCTACTCTGCCATAGTGATTGAGAGAAGACAGCAGGTGGTGTCAACTTATTCTTCTAAAAAGCAGACAGAAATAGCTATGACCACTCAAACTCCACAAGGATATGCACCTGTAAGCATCTTTGACAAATATGATATGATTAAAAAGAAGAACTAGATGCTGACTAATAGCACTTACTCCCAGTTCTGGAAGCAAACTTCCACAACAAAACACAGACTATTGTCAGCCTTTGATACAGAGAAAAGAAGAATGCATCTAGCACTCCTACAAGAATAGGTGCCTCACCCCAAAGAGATCACTGACTACAAGAGGTCAACTATTGTTTTTGACACTAAACAAGTCCATCCAGCTGACCAGATGGATTTGCATAGACAAACTGGAGAAATGGTTTTCTCCACATTAGCATATGCTTCCTCTACCGCAGCTAAGTTACAGGTGTCTTTAAGCAATGTTCAGACCCAATTGAAGTTGGAGAAGATATCCTCTTTTGCAATGGATAATAAAATAAAATCCTTATAGGAGTTGGTGCTTAAGATTGGGTGCTTAAAATAAAATCCCGACATTGCATTTTTTAGAAAACAATTGAAATTGTCACCAACATAGGATTCACAAGCTAAAGAGATAGTTGAAGCCGAAAATGAGAAAGAAGAATTGTTGAAGCTTATCATGCAGCAGAACGCATAGCTCAGAGAAATGGAGATAGAGTTGGAAAGATTATTGAAAGAAAAGGAACAAATGACACCAATGGAAGTCATCCCATTGAGTGCAATTCCCATTGCAAGAGTAAGTACATCAGCAGTTCCAACAACCACTACAGCAGAAATTCCATCAGCAGCCCCATTGACAGCACTGGAAAAAACTGTGGAGCTAGCAAAGTCCATGGAGGAAATGAATTTTCAAGAGACAAAGATTAATAGGTTGAAAAGGGAGGTTGAAAATCTCCAGGAACTCAAATCCTCTTTCCAAACAAGATATAATGTTGAGAGACAGGCAGCAGAGAAGCTTAAGCAGGAAATACAACAGCTCCATAAACAAACAGTGGCAGGCAAGACATTAGCAGAGGCTAAGAAAAACATATGGATGGATATTGCAAAATCCATAAATGAAATTTGGCCCATGGTGCAAATCATGTTCGAGCAACATGATCTGGTGTTAAAAAGTAGGCAAGCCATTGACATGATAAGAACAGAGCTGGGTGAGATGCCCTCAGCGGCCAACGAGATCATCCAGTTTCTAAACTCCAAAACCAAAGAAGAGATGGAAGAATTGAAAGTCGAAGACAGAACATAGACTATCCTCGAGGTAAAAAGAGTATTGACTAAAAGAGGATTGATGTTATAGTTGGAGGAAAAGGCTCAGAACATGGACATTGGAGCTCAAAGATTTGTTAGCAAGATTGAAGCCTTACAGAAAAAGGGTCTTCCTTATCTACATGTCCTAAATGATAAACTGATGACTCTGTCCGATTACAAGCAAAGGATCGCAACCATGGACAAAGACAGTTCCAAGTTTTCAAGGATAAAGGGTAGCATCACGGGCAAATAATTCTTGGAGACTCTGCAGCATGACCTCAGCATTTAGTGCGAGATCAAGTATGTCTTCATCGTCAAGCCGAATTTTTCTAAATACACCGAGATGGACGAAGTTTACCGCCGGTTATTTAAAATTACCATCCCAAGCACACAGTGATGGGATGAGCTATGTGATTTGATTAAGTAAAGGCAAAGCATCATCCACCTCGGAATCCATCTCAGCGTCGAGCTAAGTGTACAACACGGTAGAGGTCATCCGAATGACTCAACAATGGTCTTCCCCAAAATCAGCATGAGATATTCAACACATCATCATCAATTACTACATTTCTGCATCTTGTTAGATTAGTTAGTTAGAATCAGACTCTTTCACATCCTGATCATTAATGACAGGGTTGTTGTAACTTTTATTATAAATATTTCTCACTTAGCAGTAGGAAGGGTTGTTGATATTTACACCCGAGCATGCTCTTGTTGTTGTAATTGGTATCAAGAAGTTATTCCAGTAATACAAAGAGACGTTTCACAGGATTCTTGCATGTCAAATTGTTGGTGAAGTTCCCTCTATTTGTGTACAAGTTTTTTCTTTCTCAGTTATCATATTGTCTTTCAAAATAATAATCTTTACAAGAAGTTAAAGTTGCATAATTTACCATTGTGTACTCTATTCTTAATCTTTTACAGATTTAAATGTTTTTCCTCCGATATTATAAAAAAGCAATTCTTAAATGCTTTTTTGTTTTAATCGATATCTCACCTTTTCAGCAATACACCATTTTTATATCTAAAGAATCCAGCATTAGCGCTATCTCGCCCTATGAAACGAATCTTGTAAAGTTGTCTTTAACTTCTATCTTTTAAAAACAGACCCCATATCCCAATGGAAGCGTAATTGATATTCAGCCACTTCATTCAAAAACAATACCAACAACTCGGTTATATTCTTTCTAACTAACCTAAAATCCTTGAAAACTCAAACAAATCTAGAACTCACAGAGAGATCCCTCTCTAAAACTGGTAGGGCTAGCTTCCAGTTTCGAAGCGGTTGGTTAAGGTTACCTCTGATAAGTTTCTTCTTACCTCATAACAACCTTTGGGAATTTACAGAGTGATAACATAAATGGCGACCATACTGGGTAAGAACTGAAACAAACTTTCTACCCCTTGTTTTCTTTCCCCTAGAACAAAGACAACTTTATTTTTGGAAAGAACACAAACCCTAATCTTTACCTAGAAATAATTTTCAAAGGTTTTTAAAGTTTGTGCATAAATAACCAAAGTCTCCAAAGGTAGAATAAAATCAACAGTTCTGGCTCCCAAAAGAATTTCTACCAGATCTCATCCTGACCCAGAACCTGTAAAAGTAATAGACAATCCCGAAAGACTACTCAGGAAGAAAGGTACTGCAGAAATTTTGAGGAGTAACAACCTGCTTCCGAGGTATTTTTCCACCCCTGAAAAGTTAGTTATTCTTCTAGACCTTGATTCTGAGATACCCTTTCAAACAAGTTTTTTCAGAACAAAATCTGACAGTTTTTTCAGTGAAACGTTCTTAGACCAAAACGTTTTTCAGCCCAGGACCCTTGAGATACTTTCTCCTAGAGCTAAAGTTGAGCAATGTTTTCACTCCAAGACTGATAAGCTCAAAGACCTAGTTGAAAATCTTTGTCAAGACTTAGACAAGCTCCATCTTCAGCAGTCCACCGAACTTCCTATTTTAACCATCACTGCAGTTCCTGCTAAAATTACACCAAGTTACTCCATTCCTCCAAGCCCTTTGTCCTCTATATCTTCAGGATTTTCCTCTCCTGTCACATAGGTTGTTGTTCAGCCTCCTCCACCAATCATGGTGGCAAGATATGCTCCGTTGGTATTGGTTTCTCCTTTACATGACATGCCCCAATATTATCAAACTAGACTTCCACAGTTCGATGGTTCTGAACCTTTAAACACACAACAACATGTTGACAAAATGAGCGATTATTTTGACCTATAAGAAGTGGACGAATTCGATTTGCAGATGAGGTTATTTTCACAAAGTCTAATCGGAGAAGTTATAAAGTGGTTCAAAACCCTGCGTGCTGCTACCATTACTGATATTGTTGTTTTTCATAGGACTTTCCTTGACAGGTGGGAGGTAAGGGAAAACCCTCTCTAGATTCTGTCAGAGTATGAGAACATCAGAAGGAACCAAGGAGAGATAGTGCAGGATTACTGCACTCGTTTCAACAATCTATACAATGCCATCCCGACTAAAATCAAACCACCCCAAGGTTTGGCATTAATAAATTTCCCTGATGGTTTTGACGCTGACATATCATATCAATTAAGGGAGAGAAATGCAACAACTTTGGAAGACATGCAAAGAAGTGTCGTCAGTGTAGAAGCAAACCTTTTGGCCAGAAGGGCCAGGCAGAGAACATAAAAAAGGGTCACCATCAAGGAAGAACCTTCTACTTCCTCATCTGATTCCAAATTAGATTCTATAGCCAGAGTTATGGAGAAAATGATGGAGAGACTCACCATAACTGACAGGAACCCACCTAGGGAGAACCAAGCTGCCCCTCAAATCAAAAACCCGAACTTTAGGAGAAATCCACCCCAGATTAGACAAAGAGATCCTAGGGATCAATGGGAACAACAGGGACCTGATCAGCAAATTAGACCACCTCTCCAGGAAAACTATGTTGATGATGGGGAGGAATTTATTGAGGAGTTTGATGATGCTCATATAAATCTAATGGGTGATCATGATCATGATCACCCATCATCATTTACTCGGCTTCATCATTTACCTCTGTTTGTGACAGGAGAAATATTTTGTGTTCTTCATGGGTGAGAAAAATATATTCATGATCATGATCATGAATATATTTTTCTCACCCAGGAAGAACACAAAATCTTTCTCCTGTCACAAACAAAGGTAAATGATGAAGCCGAGAAAATAGAACAACAAACCTTTGAGAACGCTATAATGGAGGTTCACAGGTAGTATAACCTGAGAAGCAAGAAGGCTAATGGGAACTCTCCAAAGAAGGTTGTTGAAACCAAGAAAACCTTAGAAAACCTTCCCAAGAAAACCCCTGAGTGGAATGAAGTTGAATCTCTTGCACAAAAAACCCCAGAAATACTTAAGAGAAAAAGTTGAACAGAAGTTTCATCAACCATTCAAACAGGTGCACCTATCCATAGAGTTTCTATCGATAAATTAGAAGTATAGAGTTTAAACAAAACCATCGTTCCTTTCAGCCTCAAAGGGGAACTAGCAAAATTGAAGATTCCTTTTCCCTTATCCGAGTTGATGAATAAGAATGCTTATAGGTATCAGGTGATGAAAGCCTTAAGCATCAAACCTAATACAGGTACCAAATCCTTGGATGTCAGATCTTTACACCACTCTAACACAGTAAACCTTGTCGATGATCGACCTGAGCTCCTATTCGGTCCTGAAGTTGACGGTCAAACTGATAATGGCATCATGGCTCCTTTTTACATCAGCCTAAATATCCACGATCTGATATTACACAACGCTATGCTGGATTCGAGCGCCTCTCACTGTAGTGACCGGGAATTCATTAAACTACCATGAATTAAAACAGAGAGAAATTTTTTTAAATTTACTAAAAATTCACTTACTCTAACATATTCACTCCCATATTTTGATAAATAAAATAACATTTTACATAACAATTTGCATAACAAGTTAAATTTGCATAATAATTTGCATGACAGGTTAAATACCTCGTTCTGATGTTGTCTCCCTTCGCTTGAACCAATCTGCAGTAGCTTGCTCCTTAAGACACCCCAAAACCATCCACCCTACCGACCAGTATGCCTGGCCCTAGGACATCTATGGACATCCTAGCCCTCCAAGCCCAAAACCCCTCAGCCCCGGTGCACTGTAAATCCCACTGTCAAATTTTACTCTGTCTCAAAGCTTCCCCAAAATATCCTCTCTCGTAGAATGCATGAATGAATAATCCCCCAAAGTGAATCCTCCTCCTTCCCTTATGCCTCCTTCACCGCCCTCGCACCTTTACTCCCCACCAAACACCTTATCTTTTATTAATGCTCCATCCATCATTTATTTCATATTAATTATCTTATCCTTTACTTAATGTTCCCTTTTACGTATGGGTTACGTTATCCCTCATGGGATACGTAACCCTATTTAACCTTATATTTTATTTTCCCCCATTTTTTAATACATAATTAATCAATTACTTTAATTAATAATCAATTAATCACTAACCATTAGTTTAATACTTAATCATTTAATGTCTCATTTAATAATTAATCATTCATTAACCCTTAATCAAGGAGTTAATCATACTTCAGCTAATTATAATCAAAATAATTAATTAATAACATATAATTAATTATGGTTATATAATAATTAATTATAATTTAGCTAATTTTTAGGGTTATTTATGAAATTATTCATATTAATAAGTAAAGGGTCATTACACTCATAACCTAATGCCCAAAGTCGTGATGAAAAAGTTGGGACTCGAGGTCACCAGACCCTACAAACATTTGCATTCTTTCGACTCCAGCAAGGTCAAATGTATAGGCCTGATTAAAGACTTATGCATCACCTTGGCTCAAATTCCGGTGAAAAGTCTGGTGATGGACATCGTCGTGGTAGATATTCCCCCCACGTATGGTATGTTTCTATCAAGGTCTTGGGGAGATAAATTGAGAGGAACCCTGTAGCTAGATATGTCCTATGCCACCATTCCAGTTTTCGGTCAATAGAGAAGACTTTATAGAGAAACACTGATGAATTATATGGTCTCTAGCCAGAAAAAGCCACACAATTTCCCACTATACTCTAAACACTCTGATCTGGATTCTTTTATCCTATACAATGATGGTGACGTTGAGGAACAAATCACACAATTGAAGGATGATGCACCTGATTCAAAGGATGATAAAGCTTCTGTCGAAGTGAGAAACCCCATGGTTGAAGAAAACAAGGAACTACCAGCAGACTTCTGGAGCATGGACTTCGATTGTCCTGTGAGTAAAGAAGGAGCTGGGGCCAGAGTGTGGATGCATAACCATAGATCAAAGTACTCTAAGAATCATTCCTATAAACTAAACTTCCAATGTACTAACAACATAGCTAAGTACGAGGCTTTAATGCTCGGCCTGAAATTATTGAAGAAAGTTGGTGCTAAGTAGATAATGGTAAGGGGTGGTTCTAAATTAATTATCAAGAAAATAAAAGATGAGTATGCAGCAAAACATCCCAGACTTAGAGCCTATAGAAACATTGTTTTGGATGCTATCCAATGCTTTACTGAGGTTGATTTGTAGGTGATGCCTAGAGAACAAAATATACTCGCAAACGGACTAGCTACGTCAGTAGCTACCTGTAAAATCCCTTGTCGTCCCACTCGCAAGTACAAAGTGGAGGTGAAGTGCAGACCAATGGTTCCTGACAATATCAGATACTAGCAGGTATTTGGAAATGATAATCAAATTGAGGATTTCCTGCAATGTAAAAATGATTTTGAATGTACGAACATAGATTCAGAACAGGATGAAGAAGTTGTAAATAAATTTGTTTTGGGGAATGGTAGTGTAAATACAATAGATACTGAAGAAATCAATGAAAGTGATGTATATTCTGATATCCTGTAGTTGAAAAATAACGTGTTACCTAGAGGTTTAGTTCTGTTGGAAGACTTGTTTGATTTTAACGATGTAGCCAAAAAACTGAAAATTGAAGCTAGCGGTAAAGAGGTTGAAGACTGCAACATAGGAACAGAAGAAAACCCCAAAATGATAAAATTGTCTAAATCACTGCCACCAGAGAAAAAAATCAAATACATTGAACTTTTTAAGGAATATATAGATGTTTTTGCCTAGGGCTACAAGGACTTAAAATCCTATGACACAAGCATCATACAACACTGGATTCCCATAAAAGAAGAACATAAACCTTTCAGAAAGAAACTTAGGAGAATTAATCCCAAGTTGTTTCCCCTGAAAGAGAAAGAAATCAAGAAGATGTATGATGCCAAGATTATAGCCCCCTTGAGGTTTTCCAAATTGGTTTCTAATCTAGTTCCAACCAAGAAGAAAACTGGCGAGATCAGGCTCTATATAGATTTTAGAAATCTGAACAAAGTCTCCCTCAAAGGCAATTACCCTTTACCCAAAATGGACCATATTTTACAAAGGGTGGTCGAATCTAGTAGGATCTCCTTACTAGATGTTTTCTCTAGTTACAACCAAGTCCTGGTCCACCCGGAAGATCAAGAGAAGACAAACTTTACCACATCCTAGGGCACCTTCATGTATGTGAAGATGCCTTTCGATCTGATGAATGCTGGAGCTACTTTCCAAAGAGCAATGGATATTGCCTTTGTGGATGAGACTGGGAAATTTATAGTCATTTATCTATATAATGTAACTGTCTACTCCAAATCTGACAAAGAACATTTGCTCCACCTTAGACATGTGTTTGAGAAATGCAGGAAATTTGGGACTTCATTAAATCCTAAGAAAAGCCTTTTTGGGTTAGAGGAAGGTAAACTGCTAGTACACATAATCTCAAAAGATGGAATTAAAATAGATCCCACCATGATAGAAGCTATCCAGAAGGTGGAACACCCTAGGAACATCAAAGAACTACAATCTTTCATTGGCAAGATAAATTTCCTTAGAAGATTCATATCAAACTTGGTCGAGCTTCTCAGGATTATTACCAATATGTTGAAAAAGGACACAAAAATCAAATGGAATGTTGACTCCAAACAGTCATTTGAGCAAGTGAAACATGCGCTCAAACAAGCTCCAATTCTGATTAGCCCAGGCTATACCAAAGAATTTTCTCTTTTCTCTTTCGCGTCTGAGCACACTATAGCAGTAGTATTGTTGCAGAAGAACAATGAACGGTACGAGCAACCTATAGCCTTTTTCAACAAATCTTTAAGAGACACGGCGTTGAATTATAACATTATGGAGAAATAAGCCTTCGCCCTGGTAAAGGTTATAAAATATTTTAGGGTCTATGTTCTTCATTCTCACACAATTGCCTACATCCCTAATGTTGTGGTGAAGGATATTCTAACCCAGGATAATCCAGATGACAGAAGAGGAAAATTGATTGTAGTCATTCTAGAATACGACATCGAGATAAAACCTACTAAACTGATCAAAGGACAGGGTTTGGCCAAACTGATGGCCGAGTCTAATTTCCATGCTTTAGATATTAACTGTTTGGCGGCAGTAGATGGATCAGAAGAGCATGCGACTCCAAACATAAAAGAGGCATTCTTAAATTCCCCTTGGTACGTAGACCTCATTTTTGTACTTCACAATTTATAGTCTCCTTTAGGTTTGACTAAGACCAAATTTAGATTTATTAAATTGAAAGCATTGAAATTTTGTATTTTGGAAGGAAATCTCAATTGGAAATATCCCAGTGGTATCTTGCTTAACTGCTTGTTAAAATATGAACTTGACAAAGTTCTTCAAGATTTCCATGCAGGAGACTGTCATCGGCACCTAAGCTGGAAGACCACAACTAACAATATTCTGAGAGCTGGCTTTTACTGGCCTACTCTATTTTCTGACGTTCACCAAAAGGTTACTTCTTGCCACTAGTGTCAGATCTTTGAAGGGAAAAGGAAGCTTCTGCCACTCTCAATGAAACCCATCTCTATGGAATCTCCTTTCCAACAGTGGGGGCTAGACTTCATTGGTGAAATACATCCTCCCTCTTCAGGCCAACATAAATAGATCCTCACGGCCACAAACTACTTCACCAAGTGGATTGAGGCTATACCATGCAGGAAATATATTGACTCTGTCATCATCAAGTTTTTATAAACTAACACTTTGTCTCCTTTGGATGTCCTGGAAAAAATATAACCGATAATGTAGCGGCTTTCAGATCCAAAAGGATCACAATTTTTTGTAATCAATATCATATTACTTTGGGAGACTTGAAGGCTTATTATCCACAGGGAAATGGGCTAGCTGAGTCTTCTAGCAAAAGTCTGGTGAACATCCTCAGAAATAAATTGCAGGAAAACAAGAAATCATGGCATAATAAGTTGGTTTTCACACTCTGGGTTGACAGGATTAGCACCAAAATATCAATTGGTATGTCTCCATACCAATTGGTGTATGTAATTGAGGTAGTTTTTCCCCTTTCATTAGGAGTCCCGGTCATGAAACTATTGTAGGAAACATAAGAAGAAACAAATGATGTCCAACGAATAATAAATCAAATGATCCACCTAATGAAATCCAAAGAAGGAGTCTACAACAGAACTCAAGTGATCCAGGAAAATAATAAAAATATTTATGACAAGAGAACCAAAGAGGATAACTTTGAATTGGGTGATCTAGTTTTGAGGTGGGACTCCAGAAATGAATATAAAGGTAAACATGGGAATTTCGATAGCTTGTGGAAGGGTCCTTAGACCATTCAGGCCTTTAGAGGAAATAATGTTTTCCTACTTGCAAATCGTGACGGATCACACCTACTTGGGGGGCCCATAAATGACAGGACATTGAAGTAGTACTGGCCACCTCAGTAGAGAGGTCACCTTGTCATTCCATTGTATATATCATTTCTTTTACAAGTCTTTTAGGTGTAGGTGTTTTTTTTCATATGTTTGAATCCCGTGGAGAAGGCGCTAACACATTGAATAATGATATCAAAGTTTCAAAATAAAGAAAGTCAAGTAGCAAAGAAACTCTAGAGGAAGTCTTTCAAGACAACAAGAAATAGGATTCTTGGCATCTCACAAGGAGGATACCATCCCCAGATGGAGACACTGTTATAACCCTATAATTTATAGGATCAATTTTTGATTGTATTTTTGTTCCCTTCAGTGTTTTTGATTTGCAGAGACTACTGCATAAAGAAAAGAAAAATAAAATGAGAAAAGAATAAAAGAGGGCATAAAAGAAATTAAATGAAGCCCCATGCAATAACAATGGCTTGGTCCATACAATTTAAGCATGGCCAAGTCCTTTTAAATTAATATTGATAGTCTTAGTGAATAAGCTTGACTAAACTTTCTAATCTTAGTCAAGATGATAGGTTAGTTAGTGAATAAATTTGACCAAACAGCCTAATATTGGTCAAATAGCCCCTAAGAAGAGTATTTTCTTAGTCCAACAGTCTAAGTTGGGCTAAAGGTGAAAATGATGTAGGGTAGGACATAGGTTAAACAGTTTCTTTTCAATGAATATGTATGATGATTGATGAAAATGAAAGATTTTGGATAATGAAGTGTTTTTCTAACCCCATGGTAATAAAGAGCAGAAGAAGTAGTGCCCAAAACCCATAAAATATCATTAAGACTAAGTCCCACACCATATGTTGAATCGTGCCCTGGAAAATTAAAGATCAGGCCTAGATCTATGACTGAGAAGTGAGCACCCAGATCTATGACTCTGAAAAGATTTCGGACCCCCCCCCCCCCCCCCCCCCC
>JASDQU010106496.1:67752-80210 GCA_032191745.1 Picea mariana | reverse complement strand
GCTCAGATCAACAATTGATCTGGCTACACCCAGATCAGTGGTCATCAAGGAATCCCAGACCCCACCGAATGTTCTACCTTTAATTAAAATGGGGGGGTCCAGAATGAAACAAATCCAGGCAGGCCCCATCGCAACGTGGCATCACCTCATCGCGTTCAAACTCCCCCTCTCCAAACTTTTACCGCCTATCAGTGTTATGTTTCACCACCACCCTCTGCAAGTTCCATGTCATGACCCCGTCAGCATGTCCCATCTATTTAACCGTTACAAGTCATATCTTTCTCGTTCGCCTTCCAATCACCAGTGCACACATTGACTAGAGGTACACTTCAGACGTCCTCCATCCTGCATACTCATGCTCTAAACGGCCCGTTGGCAATTTTTGACTAGCCACATACCTGTTGTCCATATGACCTGTCCTTGTTCACAAAAATAGATACCTGTCCACTTAAATTCAACCTAGTTTCAGTCATATCCCATTCCATTCACATTCCCTGCATATCAAGAGATTCATTTTCCTTCATCTCTGCAATGCCTCATCCAGCCACAGTCATTACCACTAACATTTTATTTTAATTGCAGGTACTCTTCACAACAATGGCGCCAAAGTCCAATAAAGAAGAAGCCGAGGAGAATCCTTTCCTCCCACCTCCTGTCGACCTCGACAAGATCCCATTGGCCGACAAAGATCATCTAAAATAGAACACAAGGTGCGAAGTGGATTTTGCAGAGTTGCAGTCATGGCTCAAAGACACTTTCTTAGATCAGAGAAATGAAATCAGGCTCTGGGGGTCCAATATTCCTTTATATATTTTTCCCCAAGTCCATCATTTCCCTAAATTTTCCCTCAAATACCAGGCTCATTACCTTCCAGACCAAAGAGCCATAGTCTCGTCATCAGGAGAAACTCTGATCTTCATCACACCAGAGGCCATTGATCAGATGATGCAGATACCTAGAAATGAATCTTCCCCCCCTTTCAATCTCGAAAACATAACAGAGTTATACTAGAAATTATCTTTTCCTCAAAGAGCCCAGATATTTGAATGTTTTCTCCCACGGGACGCTCAGTTCCCCAAATCAAATCCCCCCTATCCTTCCTCCCTATTCTCAGAAAAGGGAAACCAAGTCATTTCATCACTCTGTTGTCTGCTTGGTTATTTTTCAGATGCATGGGTGGATGAGCCTATATTGGGTTTTCAATTTGACTACAACACTTTCCTAGCGAAGAACATTCACAAGCAGTATTCACAGTTCGCCATAGAGGGAATGTTCTGGTACTCATCCATCCTGGCTTACATGTTCATCTTTTTTTAGGTGGATAGATTCTCTTTCTCAATGTAGAATATGGACAAGGAAGAAAAACCTCAAGCAGTCACATTATGGATGTTGCTGCTCAGGAGAAACTCCACTGAGTTCACTTTTAAACAATTCATTGAATTGTTTTATCATCCAGTTGTAGGCATGCTTAGTGGAAGACCTGAGTCGAGGATCAATGAATAAATTCAAAGAGTTTTTCACCTTTCAGATATGGAAAACAGTGGAGATTGGTTTCTATACCAGAATCACATGGAAATCAGAGTGTATGGGTGTGAACTAGCTCCATACAAGTTGCCTAAGTATGTGCCTATTCGAATATTAACACTGGAATATATTCGCCAGATGATAAACTAAGATGAAATTCATTTTGTGTCTCTAAAGAAAAAACAGCAGATGAGGATCAAAGGACAAATAGGCCCATTTATCTACAACAGTTGAGTTGTTGGGGAAGAGGAAAACAAATTGTTGAAGGAGATGAAATTCAACACTATTTTTATTTGGAGATATGACCCCAGTGGGATCATTGCAGAGATGAGTTCCAAGAACAAAATTTCACCCTATGCCCACACCCTCAAGCCAGAAATTGAAAAATATGTGAACCAGACAGAATGGGAAGTAAATACTCTGGTAGATACAGAGCCACATGAATCTCTTTCAGTATCTATCTCACCAACTGCTACTCCTCAAATACCCAAGTAAAAAAGGCCAAGAAAGGATGATTCACCTTCGATCATTGAGGTATCATCAGAAGAATTTCAAGTATATAGCAAGAAACCCAAAACCACTCTTACTACTCACATGTCTGGTGAGGAAGAGCCCTACTCTGCCATAGTGATTGAGAGAATACAGCAGGTGGTGTCAACTTCTTCTTCAAATAAGTAGATAGAAATAGTTGTGACCACCCAAACTCCACAAGTATCTACACCTGTAAGCAACTTTGAGAAATATGATATGATTAAAAGGAAGAACCAGATGCTAACTAATATCACTTACTCCCAGTTTTGGAAGAAAACTTCCACAGCACAGCATAGACTATTGTCAGCCTTTGATACAGATAAAGGAAGAATGAATATGGAATTCCTGCAAGCACAGGTGCCTCACCCCAAAGATATCACTGACTACAAGAGGTCAACTATTGCTTTTCACACTAAACAAGTCCATCCAGATGACCAGATGGATTTGCACAGACAGACTGGAGAAATGGTTTTCTCCACATTAGCACATGCTTCCTCTACCACAGCTAAGTTACAGGTGTCTTTAAGCAATGTTCAGATCCAATTGAAGTTGGAGAAGATATCCTCTTTTGCAAAGGATAATAAAATAAAATCCTTAGAGGAGTTGGTGCTTAAGATTGGGTACGATCCCTCGAATGTTAAAGCAGCAGAGGAAATGTTGAAGAAAAAGAATGCTTACATTGCATCTTTGAGAAAACAATTGAAATTGCCACCAACAGAGGATTCACAAGCTAAAGAGGTAGTTGAATCCAAAAACGAGAAATAAGAATTGTTGAAGCTTATCATGTAGTAGAATGCATAGCTCAGAGAATTGGAGATAGAGTTCGAAAGATTATTGAATGAAAAGGAACAAATGACACCAATGGAAGTCATCCCATTGAATGCAGCTCCCATTGTAGGAGTAAGTACAACAATAGTTCCAACAACCACTACAGCATAAATTCCATCAACAGCCCCATTGACAGCACTGGAAAAAACTATGGAGCTAGCAAAGTCCATGGAGGAAATGAATTTACAAGAGACAGAGATTAATAGGTTGAAAAGGGAGGTTGAAAATCTCCAGGAACTCAAATCCTCTTTCCAAACAAGATATAATGTTGAGAGATAGGTAGCAGAGAATCTTAAGTAGGAAATACAACAACTCCAGAAACAAACAATGGAAAGAAAGACATTAGCAGAGGCTAAGGAAAACATATGGATAGATATTGCAAAATCCATAAATGAAATTTGGCCCATGGTGCAAATCATGTTCGAGCAACATGATCTAGTGTTAAAAAGTAGGAAATCCATTGACAGGATAAGAACAGAGTTGGGTGAGATGCCCTTAGTGGCCAACGAGATCATCCAGTTTCTAAACTCCAAAACCAAAGAAGAGCTGGAAGAATTGAAAGTCCAAGACAGAACAGAGACTATCCTCCAGGTAAAAAGAGTATTGACTAAAAGAGGATTGATGTTACAGTTGGAGGAAAAGGCTCAGAACATGGACATTGGAGCTCAAAGATTTTTTAGCAAGATTGAAGCCTTATAGAAAAAGGGTCTTCCTGATCTACGTGTCCTAAATGATAAACTAATGACTCTGTCTGATTACAAGCAAATGATTACAACCGTGGCCAAAGACAGTTCCAAGTTTTCAGGGATACAGGGCATCATCATGGGCAAATCATTCTTGGAGACTCTGCAGCATGACCTCAGCATTCAGCATGAGATCAAGTATGTCTTCATCGTCAAGCTGACATTTTCTAAATACATCGAGATGGACGAAGTTTACCGCCGGTTATTGAAAATTACCATCCCAAGCACAAAGAGATGGGATGAGCTGTGCGATTTGATTGAGTAAAGGCAAAGCATCATCCACCTCAGCATCCATCTCAGTGTACAGCATGGTTGAGTTCATCCGAATGACTCAACATCAATCTTCCCCGAAATCAACATAAGATATTCAACACATCATCATCAGTTACTACATTTCCGCATCTTGTTAGATTAGTTAGTTAGACTCGGACTCTTTTACATCCCGATCATTAATGATAGGGTCGTTGTAACTGATATTATAAATATTTCTCACTTAGCAGTAGGAAGGGTTGTTGATATTTATGCCCGAGCATTCTCTTGTTGTTGTAATTGGTATCAAGAAGTTATTCCAGTAATACAAAGAGAAGTTTCATAGGATTCCTGCGTGTCAAATTGTTGGTGAAGTTCCCTCTGTCTGCATATAAGTATTTTCTCTCAGTTATCATATTGTCTTTCAAAAATCTAATCTTTAAAAGAAGTTAAATTGCATAATTTACCATTGTGTACTTTGTTCTTAGTCTTTTACAGATTTAAATGTTTTTCCTCTGATGTTATAACAAAGAAATTCTTAAATGTTTTTTTGTTTTAACTGATATCTCACCTTTTCATCAATACACTATTTTTATTTCTAAAGAATCCATCATTAGCATTATCTCGCCCTGTGAAATGAATCTTGTAAAGTTTTCTTTAACTTCTATCGTTTAAAAACAGACCCCATAGCCCAATGGAATCGTAATTGATATTCAACCACTTCATTAAAAAACAATACCAACAACTCGGTTATATTCTTTCTAACTAGCCTAAAATCCTTGAAAACTCAAACAAATCTAGAACTCACAGAGAGATCCCTCTTTGAAACTGGTAGGGCTAGCTTCTAGTTTCAAAGCAGTTGGTTAAGGTTACCTCTAATAAGTTTCTTCTTACCTCATAAAAACCTTTGGGAATTTACAGAGTGATAACACAACTCCTTCATAACAAGAGATTATAGTCGAGAGACGCATCAACCACTTCGACTTCGACGCACACAGTTTTCCCCCCTAACTGCATGGGGAAAGAGGGGATGATCCCATGTGGTTGGAAAGAACAACCATAAAAATACATAATAAGAGTAGGTGACGGAGACAAAACAGGTTGGTCGATGGCCTTCCAACACGCCAAAGACATCACACATGTCGAGGCACCCTCATCAACCACTATGCGGAAAATATTCCGAGTAAAAGTTTTCATGGTGCAAGCCACTACTATCTGAAATGCTATGTGGTAAGGAAGATGAGGTTTTAAGTCAGTTGTATCAAGCATGATTTTTTCCAGATTACAAATCTCAGTATATCCTAAGGTAGCTAACAAAGCCTTTCTCTAGGAAGGGCAACTCTGGAGGACTTCCAAAGCTGACATTGCACAAGGGATTTGTGACAAATCTTCCACCACAGAGTAGTTCTCGGCAGCCCTTGCATTTGGGTTGTGAGAATCTTTCTCAAATGCACCTTTGGGGATGCGTTTCATTGTTTCTCCCACCATATTCTCAATCTGGAGAGGAAGAGATGGGTTTTTGGCTTCTTTACCCCTCTCAGAGGAGTTTGGCATTCTGTAATTGTGTGTCCTAGTTGCTAAGTCAACACTACCTTTCATCATGTAAACGTCCGCGGATGAAGGATTACTCGAAGATGAGGGGGGTCCCTAAATTCCCCCCTCGGCGCTCGAAAAGGCTTGAGTTAGATTTTTCCCATGTGGGAATGGGTTCGTTAACACGACAAGTTGTTGTTGTGCTGACAAATTTTGGGCCTCTGCAAGCTAAGGGCACTGGTGGATCAGATGGTCTTCCTTGCAAATATTACAAGGATACTTTGACTTTCTCTTTTCAGTGTCGCCTCCGCCAGCATTATCGATGGGTTTATTATCCCCCTTACCCTTCTTTCATTGTTTTTTCTTTCCATCAGGCTGTTGGGTGGCCTTTGGGTTTGTCATTTTCACGTTGTGTACATCCGACTTTTGGGTAGGGGGAACAGCTGAACCAGTGGTCTAGTTGGTCATTGTTTGCTGTATCAGAAATTTTTGCAATTGATTTGAAAATGGATCAACGGGATTTGTTTGTGCTGAACCAATAATGCCATCAACATGTGGTCCATACCTCTGTCTGGTCTTGTCAAGGATTGACCTCGGTGCATCTGGAAAAATCTCGTAGAGTAAACCAAACTGAGAGTAAATTATCTCTAGTTGTTGAGCTCTCATTATTATGTCTTCCTTGGAAAATAATCCAGATGTTGCGATGTCTTTAGATAACTGGGGTACCAAAGACTTAAGGAAACACTCTAGCAGGAATGTTGGTGGGACTGGCACTTTTATTAAACTCTTCTGGTGTCTCCATTCTCGGATGTGATCTGAGATATGGTCCACTTTTGTCTGCTCAAAGTTGGCCATCAATTCAGTGTCGACATCGTATGTCACAGGTAATTGGAAATGGTTTAAGAAATCCATTTCCAATTCGCCGAAGGAAGAGTATCGTGAGTGGTCGAGCTCGATGTACCATTTCACAACACTCCCTATGAGAGTGCGTTGAAACAATTGCAACTGGATGGAGTCGTCTCTCAAAGAGTTGGATGAGAACCATAAGTGGAAGGTAGTCACATGATCACCAGGATCTTCATTAGGCGTGGCCTTGAACTTTGGAATGTCCGAAGGCAACTTGGTTAGCATAGGATTCCAACTCGGATCGTGACAGATGGGATCGTTTAATAACCTTGTCAAGTCTGGAAAGTGCAGAGTTGCTAGAAAGGGTAGTTTGGGTTGTGGATTGTAAGCAGAGAAAAAGGAGCCTAGATTTTGACTGGCACCAGGTTGCCAGGAAAAGTTAGGTTTTTGGCTAGGGCTCTGATAATAAACATGGGCATGACCAGCATATGGATTCTGCACTTGTTGAGGCATCATCGGTTGATTCCCATAATAGGACATAAAGGGTTGGGCTTGCGTCGCATTCCAAGGATTTTGGGAAGGGTTTCCCCCTGTCGATCCGACGGGAATAGGTGGTGATCCTTTATCGGGGTTCCACTGGGTATGGAAAGGGTTGCCCCCGATCGGCATCCTTGACAAGGTAACTGGTC
This sequence comes from Picea mariana, assembly GCA_032191745.1. NCBI lineage: Eukaryota > Viridiplantae > Streptophyta > Pinopsida > Pinales > Pinaceae > Picea > Picea mariana. The sequence continues at coordinate 73,267 of JASDQU010106496.1, read as the reverse complement.
CCTACCACGGATTCCAAGGTCCTTGTGAGGAAGTAATTCCTAAGTGTGCCCCCTGTGCAGGAATAGTACTCTGTACAGGATGTTGTTTTCCGTAACCAGGGTTGCCCCTAGCCGAGATGGTAGCTGACGAGAAAGCGTTGTGACCAAACACACTAAACAAAGAGAACTGTGTCAAACCAATTGGCATGTTATAAGAAGGGAGTGCTTGACTACCTGCTCCAAAAAAAATTATGTTTGACCCGGCAGAGTGTTGTTGAACACCGTCGAGCAAAGGGAATGACGTGGGTATATGACCCCTGCCGTAACGGAAAGCGATAAAGGGAGCTTAAGTTCCCCCCAGAGATCCTTGCAGAGGAGCGTTGGAACTCCCTGCCCCTAGACCTAAATTCTATAGAGTGGAGGAGGAAAGTACAGTACTTATACCGAAGCTCGGCATCCCATATGAGAACAGAGGGCCTATCGTATTCTGGGTAAATAAAGCAGTGATCGTCGCTATAGATGGAATCAGATCACTGCCCGAGGTAGAAGCAGTTGATACCATAGTGGCCCAGACCGATGATGGTTGGGAAGGAGGTGGAACACCCCCTATAGTGACAGTCGTGGAAGGAATATGAGTATTCCTTGAAGAAGTAGCAGCGTTTGGTTCCATTGTTGCTTGAGACACTATGAGGTGCTCGTAAGGATAAACTTGTACAATGATGGGMATTGATAGACCAGTGTTCTGAGGTTTGTACACACCAAGAGCTTCCACTCCAAGTTCTAAGATGGTTGGCTMCTCCAGAATCAAATGTTCTTCTCTCAAAGATGGGACGAGCATAGTTTTTTGTAACCCGGTTGTCTCAAAATACCCTTGCTGGTCTAGTTTTCGCCTTAGCGGTGGCGAGGGGGGGTTCAAGGTCAACCGACGGCAGGCCCAAAAGCCTTTACAACCAGCAGAAATCCTGATTTTCCACTGTGTGAGAAGATCAAATACACGCTAGGGATATCTATAATCATTTGAAAACTAGCATGCACTAGAAAACGTTCCTATGAGATAAACAAGCAGTCACTAGCTAGTTGGAAGAATAGTTACAACAACCAACACTAGAGAAACTTACCGGTGCAAGTGCAACTCGAATACAGAATCACCCTCTAGGTATAATCTACAAATCATGGCCTGATGTATGTCCTAGGTACCGTGGTATACCCCCGCAGTCACCTGTGTAAGTCACTAGAATGATAGGCAACTAGGTTGCCAGCGCGTAAACAGTCACTAGGCGGGTACAGTCGATATTCAGGTGGACCGCAAATGAGAAGGGTAACAAGCCCGAAACCTATCAAGGGTATCGAAAGAAAGTGTTCTGGAAAACGACTGAGGACCTCGAAAGGATTCGAGACCCATGAAACTCTGTGGAAAATGCGATCAACAGAATCCCAAGATAAGCTTTATATATGCGTTCCCCACTACGCTTGGTCCAGCTTTGGAGGGGTTATCTCCTCTACCTTTCTGCACATGACCTCGTGTTTATCCCTTGTGTTAGAGGGGGGTCCTGGATAACTTTCATGATACTAGACTTTTAACACTCCCTAGCACAAACTCTTACATTTTTTTGTGTAGCCTTGAAGAGTTTCCTCTCCAATCCTAAATCAAGGCTCTAGCCTAGACTAGTTGATGGCCCCTACAAACATAAAGTCTAGTTGATTTTAATTAATCATTATTTTTAGTGGTTGTCTTAATTCAAAGGGAACGAAAGTGAAACTAGTGATTTTTTTCAGAGATGAAAGAGAAGATCATATAATGAAAATGGAAACAAATTACTTCTTCACAAATTCAATTTTTCACATTCAAACTCTTTACCCAACTTTTCAAACTTTGTTTTCTAAGATCTTTCAACAGAAAACTACAAAAAAGATTTCACTCGACTACGAGCTACATATTGTCCTAATTCAATCAGTCAAGAACTTATGAAAGCAATCTTTTTCCTGATGATTAATGCAAACAACCAACTACTTAACCAAACCAAGAAATAAAAGAATTTTTTTTTACTGTTTAATTCTTAAAAAAGAAAAAAAGAAAAATGACGACAAGTAAAGACCAATAAATGACTTATGGCCTAAGCATAGATCACAAAGAGTTATTGATAATAACACACAAGTTGTTTGACGCAGACTCTCAAACTTATCTAAAAACTTGAAATATTCTAAGTTGTAAAGTTTGGGAAAAACCCTCCTGGTTTTGGTGTTGGACTTTTGTCAAACACTTTGCATGCTTCTGTATTTATGGTTGTAGGTGAAATTTTGATTGGAAAACGATGTATTCCTTGGTTTTGTTTGTTGTTTAGTGATTTTCTAGACCCTTATAGCTCCCCAATGAAGTGCCAATGGTCATATTTTAATATTGAACAAAACCCATAAATATAATGACCAAACATTCACATTTAAATGAGCATATTAATGAAACTCTTTGCTGATTTTATTGATTATTATGGTTGAGCCAACTACAATCAACATGGGACTGAAATACCTCTCAACAGTGATGATAATTTTTTCCATAGAAACTGGAATCTTCACAGCTCACACAGCCACAATAAAATTGGCACAAAATTGTCCCACAAACTGATGATGGATGGCGGCTCCTGTGCTTATTGTTCTGATGTTGGATTAATTGATATGGAAGCCCCAAACTTTGAGATAAACCCCTTGACAATGCAAAGGAAAGTCAACCAAAAGGAGGTCGACCAGCAGGAGTCTCCTCTTGCCAACTCGCGCAGCACCAAATGAGGAAATGCAGCTCTGAAATGGAGGCTCGACCAGCCAAAAAGGGACACGCAACACCAAGGAGAATCAACTAGCAGTGACCCCCAATGATTATCACGCTCAAACAAAAGAATCACGACTTGAATGATAGGAAAAATTGGCTCCAGTAGATCACACACTGCTGAGAAATAGAAGATGCATTTGGCTCAAGGAAAAACGCCCAATATCTCCCACGTGCCACAGGAGATTGACTTCTCTCTTACCAAATTTGCAATGAAACCTTTCTTCAATGAAACTCTCTGAATCACAATGCCGATGTCTACAAATGAAAAGCCCGAATGGCTTCTCCGATCTTCAGCTAGGAAGGTATTGTTACAACCTCGAAACTGAATTTTCTCTCCAAGGGTTTCGAAAACCTCGTCTCAAGCTCGCAAGCTTCCTCCAAAACAATTTTCTCAAAATGAATAATCAATAATCCTCTCCAATCCTCCACCGTCCCTTTTGTCCTTCACTTTTTCTTTTTCTCCATTAAAAATATTCATTTAATTATTAATTGGAGAGAAATACCCTCAAAGAGGGGTTTAATATTAATAAACTCACTTTTCCTAAGTTTCACTTTATAATTCGAAAGTGAATTTACCAATATCATTTCCCTAGCTTGTCCATCTAATGGTTTATGGGAAATTGGGTAAACCACCACAGTATTCTGGCTGTCTAGGGGAAATGGGACATTATAGTCCTCCCTGCCCAAATTTTCTTGTCCTCAAGCAACTTCAAACCTGGAAGATGTAACACCTGCTCATTTTCCCAAGTATCATCCTCCACCGGTAGATCCTTCCATTTCACTAGAAACTCCCTGACCACCTTGTTACGGAGCTTCCTCTCTCGGACCTGTAAAATCTCCTTGGGGCTTATGGTCAACCGCCCCTCGTCATCCAAAGGGGGTAACTCCTGTGAGGAAACCACCTGTTTTCCTATTACCCACTTAAGGCAAGATACGTGAAACACATTGTGAATCTTTCTCCCCTCATATAGCTCCAGCACGTATGCAACTTGCCCCACCTTCCGAGTTATCCTGTAGGGCCCATAGTAGTGAGGTTTGAGATTCTTAGCCCCCTTCTGTTTCAATGAAGATTGTCGGTATGGATGTAGTCGCAGGAACACTAAATCTTCCACCTCGAACGAGCACTCGGTCCTGTGCCTGTCTGCATACATCTTTTGCTAATCCTGGGCCACCCTCATGTTTTCCTTCAATGCTCTCAGAATATCCTAATTGTCCTGTATCCAATCTCTAGCCTTCGGTTCCCTACTGTCACCGAATACAACATCTACAAAAGTCATGGCCTCGTAACCATAGAGTTCCCGAAAAGGGGTCATGCCAATGGACATGTGATGGGTGGTATTGTAACAGTACTCCCCCAGGTGTAACCATGTCACCCAATCTCTCTGCTGCCCAGAAATGTAGTTCCACAAATAACCTTCCACCCATTTTTTCACGACCTCTGTCTATCCATCAGTCTGCGGGTGGTAACTAGTGCTCGATTTCAACTCGATACCTACCAACCTGAAAAGCTCCTGCCAAAAGCCTCCCATGAACCTATTGTCTCTATCACTGACGATGGTTTTGGGAAATCCATGCAAACGAAAAATCTCTCTGAAGAATAGCTCGGCCACCTGTGTTGCTGAATAGTCTGAAGGAATAGTGAAGAAGTGAGCGAACTTGGTGAGTCTATCCACCACGACATAAATACAATCCTTCCCCTGCACCCTAGGTAACCTGGTGATGAAATCCATGGAGATACTTTCCCATTTTTTATCTGGAATGGGCAATGGCTGTAATAATTCAGCCGGATGGGTGTGCTCCACCTTGTTTCGTTGGCAAACTATGCACTCCTGAACATGCTTCAGTATGTCTCCCTTGAGGTTCTTCCAAGTGAACCTCTCTCGGACCTTCTTGTAAGTCTTTAGGAACCCTTGGTGTCCTGCTAACGGTGAGTCATGTGTTGCCTGCATGATCTTCTGCCTGATGTGCGAACCTGGCACCAAATAAATTCAGTTTTTGTAGTAGATGACATCATCCACCACTCTATATCTGTCATCTGTAACCTGTCCATCCAAAACCTCATAAGCAAACTTGTTTTTGGAATACTCTACCAGTAGAAGACTCTTCCAGTCTTTCGATATGTCCATCAAGGATAGAGTAGGGGGCATCCTAGAAAGGGCATCGGCTACCACATTGTTCTTCCCCTTCATGTACTCAATCTCAAAATCATAGGCTTGGATCTTACCTCACCCACTTATGTTGTCTGTCATTTAGCTCCTTCTGTTCCAGGAAGAATCGGAGGCTGTTGTGATCCGTCTTGACCTTGAACCTGTTGCCCACTAGATAGTGTCGGAATTTGGCCAATGCATGCATGATGGCCAACATCTCTTTGCCATATATAGAGTAGAGCCTCTCATAATCTATAAGATTTCGACTCTCAAAATCTATGGGATGATTCCTCTGCATAAGCACAGCTCCAATACCTACTCCTGATGCATCACACTCCAACATGAAGGGTTGGGTAAATTTTGGAAAAGCTAAGACCAGGCACGAACTCATGATGTACTTCATTCTGTCGAAGACTGCCTGTGCCTCATCTCTCCACTCAAAGGCCCCCTTCTTGGTCAAATCCGTCAGTGGGGCTGTTAACTGAGAAAATCCTTTCACATACCTCCGGTAGTAAGTGCACAAGCCCATGAATATTTTTAATTATGTAGTGTTCCTCAGCAGAGGCCA
>JASDQU010106496.1:38332-67732 GCA_032191745.1 Picea mariana | reverse complement strand
ACCCACTTATGTTGTCTGTCATTTAGCTCCTTCTGTTCCAGGAAGAATCGGAGGCTGTTGTGATCCGTCTTGACCTTGAACCTGTTGCCCACTAGATAGTGTCGGAATTTGGCCAATGCATGCATGATGGCCAACATCTCTTTGCCATATATAGAGTAGAGCCTCTCATAATCTATAAGATTTCGACTCTCAAAATCTATGGGATGATTCCTCTGCATAAGCACAGCTCCAATACCTACTCCTGATGCATCACACTCCAACATGAAGGGTTGGGTAAATTTTGGAAAAGCTAAGACCAGGCACGAACTCATGATGTACTTCATTCTGTCGAAGACTGCCTGTGCCTCATCTCTCCACTCAAAGGCCCCCTTCTTGGTCAAATCCGTCAGTGGGGCTGTTAACTGAGAAAATCCTTTCACATACCTCCGGTAGTAAGTGCACAAGCCCATGAATATTTTTAATTATGTAGTGTTCCTCAGCAGAGGCCAATCACGAATCGCTTGGATCTTGTCCCAGTGTACCTTCACTCCCTAAGCACCAATCACATGCCCCAAATAGAGCATCTCCATCAACCCAAACTCACATTTGGACAACTTCGCATACAACTCTTGTTTGTCCAATATGCCCAAAACCTCATCTAGATGTTGGAGATGTTCCTCCCAAGTGTGGTTGTAGACCAAAATGTCATCAAAGAAAACCAACAAATGCTTCTTGATTTGATTACTAAACGTATGGTTCATACAGGACTGAAATGTGGTCGGGGCGTTGGTTAGCCCAAAAGGCATCACCAAGAACTCGTAGTGCCCAAAGTGGCACCTGAAAGTTGTCTTGTACTCATCCCCTTCTCGCATCCTGATCTGATGATAACCCGACCATAGATCAATCTTCGAAAAATATTTGGCCCCTCTCAACTCATCCATCAACTCATCAATCTGGGGTATAGGGTACCTGTTCTTGATGGTCCTCTTTTTGAGGGCTCGGTAATCAATGCACATTATGAGGGTCCCATCCTTCTTCTTTACCAGCACTACAGAAGAAGCCAAAGGACTCAAACTCGGTCTGATGTGGCCCATTGCCAGTAGCTCCTTGATGGTCTTTTCGATCTCATCCTTATAGGCCTTGGGGTGCCTATATGGGGTGGTAATCACTGCTCTCGTGCCCTCCTCTAACTCAATGGTGTGCTCAAAGCCCCTGTCTGGAGGCCTACCTGGAGGTATATCACCAAAGACCTTCTGGTGCTTCTCAAGCAAGGCCTCTATCTCTCTCGAAAAGTTGGGCTCCCCGCCCTTAGGCTTCTGTACTGAAATCTGAAACTCTGCAACCCATGCAATGTCGTCCTGCCTCATCACTGCCTCCATCTTCTTTGCGGTCACTACCTTGGGAGGGTAAGTGTTCATGCCCCTCAAAACCACTCTCCTACCATCCTGTCCCTGGAACTCCATCTCCATGGTCTAGTAGTTGGTGGTGTACTTCCCTAGGGAGTATAACCACTGAAATCCCAATACCACATTGGTGTCGGGCACCTTCACCATGAAGAAGTCATCGGTAATGGTGTAGTTCCCAAGGCTCAATGTCATTTGTGGGACGTATCTGGTACAGTTTAGGGTGTTCTCCCCTAGTATGATCACTGAAAATCCCTCAAAGGCTTCGGTGGTAATTCCCTTCCACTCTACCAATGAAGCATCGATAAAATTGTGGGATGCCCCACCATCCACCAATACCGTCACTCTATGTCCCTGTACTCCTCCCCTCATCCTAAAGGTATGAAACCTGGGGATCCCTGAGAGTGATGCTATAGTCCCCTGCTTCTCCATCGATGCCTGCTCTGCCTCTGCCATCGGTGGGTCCTCCTCCTACCCCTGTTCTCCTATCTCCTCATCCTCCCCGCTATCTGAGAAAACCTCTATGTAGTGTGCCTTGGCCTTGCCTGCACACCTGCGACCTGGTACCCATGGTTCCTGGCAACTGAAGCACAGCTTTCTCCTCCTTAGATCCTGCCTAGTAGCATCATCCATCATGTTCCTGCCTATCCATTCCCTCTGTGGCTGTCCTGCCCAGTCTCTTTGTTGTTGTCCTGTGCCATCCCTCTATGGTGGTCCCCTGTCATTGAACTTCACAGGGAAGTTCGGTCTCGGGGTGAATTTTGGCTTGGGTACTGACTCCTGTAGGTCTCTAGCCCTGCTAACTGCATCCTGTAGCGAAGTAGGCTTGTAAGCCTTCACCCATCCTCGTAGTGTCTCGGTTATCCCCTCTGTGAACAACATCACCAAATGGGATTCAGAGATATCGGTGACCATCACTGATATCCTCTGGAAATCTGATATATATGCATCTGTCGACCCAGTTTTTTTCAACTGTGCCAAGTCCCTGAAAGACAACTCGGGGTCTATCCTATCAAATCTGTGCACCAGTCTCCCTGTAAACTCAGCATAGGTGACAATATGGGCATGTCCCAGAGTGGACATCCCATGGTACCACCTGTCCTGTGCCTCACCCTCCAAGTGCAATGTCGCCAACTTAATGGCATCGGTCTCTGCCATGGGGTTCAGCTGGAAGTAGGTGTCGAGCTTCTGCACCCAAGCTCGTGCAGTGCACTTTGACGTCCCATCGAAGTATGGTAAAGTGAGCTTGCCCACTATGCGTTGTAACTCGTAGCTCTGCATGGGACCCCTGTTGAAGAACCTTGGCCTGTTTCTCCCCTTGAAGCTACAAAACTCAACAAAAGTCATAGCTTCTCTCAAATCTGGATCCATGGCTTTATACTCCTGAAAATATGTTGCTAATGGATCGTCTTGCTCTACCTGCCCTCATGTGCCTGTCTCTAGTGGTCCTAAGAACTTCGACATGGTAGATCTAGGAATCTAGTTGTAGTCGTGAGGGCGGTTCTGAGGGCTGGTCCTGGAAGTGGTCACCTCAACATGAGGTTTGTGTGTGTTTCCCCCTTCTTCCATCTGCCCTCTCTTGTTGCTCTCCCCTCTTTCTTCACCATTCTTGCTCCCTAGAGAATAACCTGTGATCCTGCTATGAACTCTCGGGTCTCTCTCTAGCCCTCTGCAATATCCTGTAAGGCTTTCATAAGCCCTCTGATCAAACCATCCTCTCTGTCCTCTGGTAGATTTGCATTGTTTCCTGGAGTGTCCCCCATTTCTTCTTCTCTGCCTTCTACACTTTTATACCTTCTGTGCCTATAATTGATGTTTTGCAGCCCTTCCTCAGTCATCAATGTCACCCACAGCTGTCCAAGAACATGCTCTGATACCACTGAAATATTCTAAGTTGTAAAGTTTGGGAAAAACCCTCCTGGTTTTGGTGTTGGACTTTCATCAAACACTTTGCATGCTTCTGTATTTATGGTTGTAGATGAAATTTTGATCGGACAACAATGTATTCCTTGGTTTTGTTTGTTGTTTAATGGTTTTCTAGACCCTTATATCTCCCCAATGAAGTGCCAATGGTCGTATTTTAATATTGAACAAAACCCATAAAAATAATGACCAAACATTCACATTTAAATGAGGATATTAATGAAACTCTTTGCTGATTTTATTGATTATTATGGTTGAGCCAACTACAATCAAAATGGGACTGAAATACCTCTCAACAGTGATGATATTTCCATAGAAGCTGGAATCTTCACAGCTCACACAACCACAATAAAATTGGCACAAAACTGTCCCACGAACTGATGATGGATGGCGGCTCATGTGCTTATTGTTCTGATGTTGGATTAATTGATATGGCAGCCCCAAAATTTGAGATAAACCCCTTGACAATGCAAAGGAAATTCAACCAAAAGGAGGTCAACCAGCAGGAGTCTCCTCTTGCCAACTCGCGCAACACCAAATGAGGAAACGCAGCTCTGAAATGGAGGCTCGACCAGCCAAAAAGGGACATGCAGCACCAAGGAGAATCGACTAGCAGTGACCCCCAATGATTATGATGCTCAAACAAAAGACTCATGACTTGAATGCTAGGAAAACTTGGCTCCAGTAGATCACACACTGCTAAGAAATAGAAGATGCATTTGGCTCAAGGAAAAATGCCCAATATCTCCCACGTGCCACAGGAGATTGACTTCTCTCTTACCAAATCTGCAATGAAACCTTTCTTCAATGAAACTCTCTGAATCACAATGCCGATGTCTATAAATAAAAAGCCCGAATGGATTCTCCAATCTTCAGCTAGGAAGGTATTGTTTCAACCTTGAAACCGAATTTTCTCTCCAAGGGTTTCGAAACCCTCGTCTCAAGCTCGCAAGATTCCTCTAAAACAATTTTATCAAAATGAATAATCAATAATCTTCTCCAATCCTCTACCATCCTTTTTGTCCTTCAATTTTTCTTTTTCTCCATTAAAAATGCTCATTTAATTATTAATTGGAGAGAAATACCCTCAAAGAGGGGTTTAATATTAATAAACTCATGTTTCCTAAGTTTCACTTTATAATTCAAAAGTGGCTTTACCAATATCATTTCCCTAGCTTGTCTGTCTAATGGTTTACGGGAAATTGGGTAAACCACCACGATATTCTGACTGTCTAGGGGAAATGGGACTTTACAAAACCCTATTACAGAAAAACAGAGAAAAAATTTTAATGAGAAAGAAAGATATGATGTAATCAAACCTAAGTTGTTGACTTCTATGACAGAGACCAAGACTAGATAAAGAAAATTCCTGAGAGTTGTGACTCTTGACAGGGAAGAAGATGACTGCCTCTTCTAAAAAGTAAAAATTCTCAATAGATACGGTACTGACAGTTCAACAACCAGTGTATGTATGTGGGCTGTGAAAGGTCAGGGTGTGTGTGCACGCATGCAATCCCACTACAAGCCACATGCACCTCTGCAACTCCTTAAAAATTTGAAAAACAAGCAATCAAGCACTGGCAGGGAGTACTGGTATTGAGAACCAGAATCCATTGAAGACACAGAAACTTATTTTGACAGAAAAAGATGCAAGGAAACTTTGTTAAAAAATAAGCTAATCTGAGGTTATACCTAGGCTACAAACTACAACAACAGAGGCCAAAACTATATCCAGAAAACCCCTGAGAAGGATCACTTCTGACAAGGAAGGGGATGACTGCCTCTATTTAAAAATAAAAAAAATATGAACTCAGACATGCAGATAACACTTCATCAGCCAGGGTATGCACACAGGTTGTATGAAGGTAGGGTGCATGTATACGCTTGCAAGCCTTGTATAGGCCGAGTATAGCTCTGTGACTTCTCGAAAAAAAAATAAAAAATAAAAAATAAATAAAAATAAAAAAAAAATAGTCAGGCAAAGAAAGCAGGGAGTACTGGTATGGAAGACCATAATCCATACTAGCTCAAACTCTTGCAAAAACTCAAAAAAAAAGTTAATAAAACCAATTTAAAACACCCAAAAATTATCCCCAAAAACCCTAGAGATTTCCCCAGTACGGTCGCCAATTTTGTTGTGGGTGGGAAATCCCCCTACAGACTAGCATTAAGGGTTCTGTAATGCATGAAGAAATGACCTAAAGTCTCCTACTTCTTACCATCATCCCAATCATAAACACCATTATTCATATGTAAATATAAGGTTAAAAGATCAAGTTATTGTACCTTAGTTTCTGTGTTTGATGTCGATCCTTTAACATTTGGTCACTCCTTAACTCCAAATCTCCTCCCAAAGTTGACCTACATGCATAAACAGACAAACAAATAACTCCAAACATGCATATGATCTATGAACTAATGGGTTATAGATTTTATCAAAATATAATCAATATTACACATTAAAAAACCTCATATGGCGGGACGGGAAAAGTACTTATTTTTATTAATCCCACAAGAGAACCTTACAATATTGAGATCAGTCGTTGCTCCTCGAAGCCGGTCCTAGACTCCTCTTCAACTGTGCTCCAACTACTTTTGTATATGCTTCTCTTCACACAATGGTTGCAAAAGTTTGGGGCAAAGGGAATGCAAAATCGGGTAGATTTTCTTTACAATTATTTTCTTCCTCCCAAATGGGACCCCTACCCCTTCTTTTATAGGCTGAAAAGGGATAGGTATTTGGTTGAATGATTGGATGTAGGCGATCAAACGGTTTTAGGAAACCTACCTAGAAATTTGTATTCCATCTGCAACTTTCTATTTTTTGTTCTTTTATAGGTATACACGGGTTGTAGTGGGCCAGCTAGCATATACACGCGTGCAATAGTGGAGCAAGGTGTGTGTGCGTTCAAAAAGGGTGTTTTTAAGAAGAGTTGTTTAGTAGTGGATTGGAAAAAATGGAAAATGAGATGGTCTGATGCCAGGTATGCATGTCTGGTGAAAATTAGAGTTATAACACAACCAGTGCATACGCATCTTGCTAGGATGCTTCTGGTGTCGGATGTCATAGAGTAACACCTTGACCCCTTGTGTAAATACCTTGGTATTAATGTGTCAGTCGTGCCAAGATTTTTATCTTTCCTTTTCAACTGACTAATGGAATTCTACTAGAAATCTAGTTTCTTTGAGTTCTTGTAGCTCTGCAAGTCTCTGCACCACTGATTCTTCGTTTTTCATACGTGTGGCTTGTGCAATATACAGACTTGGAGTGATGAACTATGCGGGCACCACTGCCTCTTTTCTGTAAATAATATGGAACGGTGTGTATCTGTGGATTTTCTTTGTGGTTGTCTTGTAGACCCATAGTACTGCTAGAACTCTATCATCCCAGTCCTATCAGTTTGTGAAACAGACCTTTGTTAGTCCCTTTTCCAGGATTTTTTTGAAGACTTCGAATGTTTCGTTGGCCTGTGGGTGGTATGGACTGTTCTTGTGATGTTGAATCATAAATTCTGTTGTATAGTGTTGCTAATGAAATGAGTTCCATGATCGTTGGTTAGGCTCTTGGGGCATCCGAAGTGAGTAATGATATTTTTGAAAATGAACCTGGCAGCAGTATCCGTCGAACAGTCCTATACTGTTGTTGCTTCTACCCAATGATTAAGGTAGTTAGTTGTGGTAATGATGTACCTTTCCTTCGAACATTTAGTTATGGGGTTGATTGGCCCAATGAAGTCAACTGCCCATTTCTCAAATGCCTGTAGCACTCTAACGGGTTGTAATGAAAGTTCATATCGGCGTGATGGTTTTCCCACTCTTTGAAAAACGTCACATGATATGGCAAATGCTTTTTCATATTTGAAAAGTGTTTCCCACCATAGTCCTGCCTGTAGAAATTTCTGTGTTGTTGTCTTTCCTCCTACATGTCCTCCTGCAATTCCACCATGGAATTCCCAGAGTATATCCTTCCTTTCATGATCTAGGACACATCGTCTGAGGATGTTGTCTAGTCCTAGTTTATACAATTGCTTGATGATTAGCTGATAATCTTCTTATCTAACGACCATATGGTGTTTCTAGGTTGTGGAATATGTTTCAGGATAGGCCCCTATACTGAGAAAGATTGATATGTCCTCTAGATATTCTGGTATGGCCTCGATCCTAAAAAAATATGCATCTGGGAGCTGGTCATCCACTTCTCTGCCAATTTCTCCTAACTCTATTCTGGGTAGATGGTCGGGTCCGACGTTGCATTGTCCTGGCTTGATGATGACTTCAAAGGAAAATTCCTGAAATAACAACAACCATATGCAAATTCTCCCTTCCAACACAGGTTTGTTAACTAGGTATTTTAATGTTGAATAATCAGTAAAGAATTTGAAATGACACCCTAAAAGATAATATCTAAATTTTTGTAAAGCGTAGATCATGTCTAAGCCTTCCCGTTATTTCATTGTGTAGTTGCGCTCTTCTTGCGACAACTTCCAACACACAAAGTAGATAGGGTGATCCATAGCTCCATCTCTAGGTTGTGTTAAGATAGCCCCTAAGGAAATTCCTGAAGCATCCACATGGATGTGAAATTCCTTATCCAAGTTTGAGAATATCAGAATCGGTGTTGTAATGAGCTTCTCCTTATGTGTCACAAATATCACATTTGGGAGTCCATTGGAACGTTTCAGCCTTTCTCAGGAGGTTTTCCATAGGTGCAGTAATGTTGGCATATCTTCGGATGAACCTGCGATAGTAACCTGTGTGTCCAAGTGTAGAGCGTAGTTGTTTAACACTCATAGGTTGTGGAATATCCACAATGACCGCAACTTTAGCTAGGTCTACCAATACTCCTTCTCGGCAGACTATGTGGCCCAACAAATTTCCATGTGGCATACAGAAGATACATTTCCTGAGGTTTAATGAGATATGTAACTCTCAGCATCTGTCAAACATTAGCCTTAGCAGTGCTACATGGTCCTTAAGAAGGCTATATATTGTCCAATCATCCATATATACTTCTATGAACTTGTGAATGAACTCTCTAAAGGATTCTATCACAATCCTAGACAAAACAGTGGGGGAATTATTTAAACCAAATGGCATCACATTGTATGCAAAATATCCCCTTTCAGTAATCAAAGTGGTTTTTATCTTGTCCTCTTCAACAATCCTAACTTGATGGTATCCCAAAAATCAGTATGTAAATGAGTATGCTTCCTTCCCCGCGACCTGTTCTAGGACCTCATCGGTAAAGGGTGTTGGGAAAGGGTCATGCACACAGGCAGAGTTGAGGCTTCTGTATTCCACATAGACTCTAATATCCTCACTGTATTTCTTGCTTTGAATGACTATCAGGCTGACCCATTCTGCTTCTTCTACCGGAAAAATGAGACCTGCTTCTAACATCTTATCAATCTCCTTATTGAATTTCTCTTTTACTCTTTTGTTAAGATGGTATGGCTTATGTCTGACAGGATTGGATCCTATTTTTAACTCAATCTTCATGTCTCCCATAACTCCTTTGATTCCCTTCAATTCTGAAAATGTCTTTGGGAACAAATCTTCATATTCCCGTAGTAAACTCTGTATTTCCTGACTGGTTTTCTCATCCCAGTAATCTCCCACCATGGCTATCTTAGGTTGCTCTTTGGTCCATATATTGAGTCTCTTCAATTTTAATGGGTGATTATAGGAACTATCGGTCTGGATAGGTATGGTGTTTTGGATTTCTACTCCCCTCTGTCTCTTTGATGGCTAGGTTTCTCAATCCTTCTAGTTCATCTAGACTTTATGAGTCCTTGGTAATATGATAGCATTCTACAAGCTTGTCCATCAAGGGTAAATGGTATTTAGTTTGAAGCTCTTGGTTATGCTTGGGACACACTACAAGGTTTGATTATTTTTTTCTATTGGCTGTAAAGAGGAGTTATTGAATCTTTTGCAGAGTTGGTTCGAGTTCAGGGCACTTACTTGTGAATGAAAATTCCTTGCAAAATTGAGCTGCCAGTTTTTTCCATTCGTTGGTCTGTCTTCTGGTTTCCTCATGTACAAACCAAGATTTTAGGATTGGGCCTAGAGAATGGGGAAATACCTAAACCCATAAGTGAGAGGGTATCTCCGCATCCTACCACTGTGCCATGTGTTAGCACCAATTCTTGCAAGGGGGGTGCTTCTCTCTGGATTCAGGTCCTTGGTGAGAAATATATGAAATGGGGCTTAAGACCCATCAAATGAAGTTATCCAAGGTCGCAGTCATGAGCGCCCAAGCGCAGCATGCATAAAATCTCTATTTTCGGGTTAAAAATCAAGAAGACGGGCATTTTTTTCTTTTTAGCGGCAAAGATCCATTGATGGAGCAGATCAACGGTCATTGGGTAAGCCAGATCCATGGAGTTGCATGAGTTTTAGCGCATGGGATCATCTCTTATGGCCAAAGTCATGAAATGATCATGGCCATCCGATCTTGAAGGACACATGGCGCCTGATTAAATCTGGTTGCCATTTCTGCTACTAGGACTTTGAAATACAAGGGTCAACTCCCTTCCACCCACGATACGTGAAATGCGAAGGTGCCTTTAGGTGAGGGTCTAAAGTCTTAGAATAGGGTTGTATGGATAGGTGGGTCCTAAATAAGGGGGACAGGTGGCATCTAGTCGACATTTCGGGGATTTTGGAGCTCCCAGTGGGAGAATCCCCGAAATAATCGGGACCGTTCATCTTGAAGGATACGTGGCATGCGATTAAGTCTGGTCGCCATTTCAACTATCGATCCTTTGAAATACAGGGGTCGAGAGCATAGGAATGAGAACTCATGATGGGATAATCCCCGAAATACATTAAGGTTCATCATGACAGTTTGTTAGTGCCAATTCTTGCAAGGGGGTGTTTCTCTCCGATTTCAAGCCCTTGGTGTAAATGCATAGAAATGGGGTTTAAAAACCCATCAAATGCATTTTATTCAAAGGTCGCAGTCATGAGCACTAAGCGCAGCACACAGAAGAATTCCATTTCGGTCTTAAAATCAAGCGAGCGGGCATTTTGTTTTCAACGGCGAGGATCCATAGATGGAGCAGATCGACAATCATCGGGTAAGCTTGAGTCACAGAGTTGCACAAGGTTTATCACTTGGGCTCATCTCTTATGGACAAAGTCATGAAATGATTGTGGTCGTCCGATCCAGTCGGGACACATGGTGCCTGATCAGACTCGGTCGCAATTTCAGCTACCGGGACTTCAAAAGACACGGGGTCTCTCATCCATTGCATTGGGAAACTCCAAAAGGTGAAATGATTATCCATTTTGGCATTTCGGCTACCGGGACTTCAAAATACATGGGGTCTCTCATCCATTGCATTGGGAAACTCCGAAACATGAAATGATTAGTTGTTTTGGCATTCTAACTACTGGGACTTCAAAAGACACGGGGTATCTCATCCATTGCATTGGGAAACTCTGAAACGTGAAATTATTAGTTGTTTCGGTATTCTGGCTACCGGGACTTCAAAAGACATGGGGTCTCTCATCCATTGCATTGGGAAACTCTAAAACGTGAAATGATTATTTGTTTCGTCATTTCGGCTATCGGGACTTCAAAAGACATGGGGTCTCTCATCCATTGCATTGGGAAACTCCGAAACGCGAAATACGAAAATCTCCTTTGAAGATAAGCGCTTGGGGTAATAGAAAGAGCTGCGTAAAGGTTCAATGCGCCAGGTTTAGCTACAGGAGGCGTCGTCGTGTTCTCCAGGTGCCAATTCAACTCAGCCTCAATCCTGATCCCTGCAAGAGGTAAATAAAGGTAGGAGGAGGTGGTTGAAACCTCACCTCACTCCTTAAATGTAATACATGGAGGTTTTGGCAGGCAATCTGCCCAAGATCATCTTGTGTGCAAGTTTTCCTAAAGAAGCCATGCCAATCTGATGTCCTCGTCTGACCAGAGGAGCCTGCACACGCTAATTTGGACTTTAATGTCTCAGCTACCTTCCTTCTGCCAAGGTGGCGAGTTTCTCTGAGTATATATACTCAATTTTTTTATTTGTGTGAGGATGGATGGTAGAGCAAAGTTCCCGACTATAATGTTTTAATGAAGCACTGGTTTTCCTGGCTCTATATCGGCATATGAAATTTTCTTGTTCAATGTAAGGTAACTCTCTTTTCATCTGGTTTCAATCCCATACTAAAAGGGTTCATGATTGATTGATTCAAATGAATCGTCATGATTGTGTTATGATAAAGGATTTATTATAGCATTGTTATGTTCTTTTAGTGTTTCCGCTTTTGAATATAAGAGGTTCTTGTGTTCAAATTTTTCTTCTACAGGATGCTAGAAGCTCAATACCTACAGCAGGCCTTTGCATTTCCTCGTAGAAGTCTTCATCCTACTCACCCTTATTACAACTTACTGTTTGAAGTTAAACCAAGACCTCATCTTCTTGTGCATGCCTGGCCTAGTTTCCAAGTTAGAACGATATTGTTCTGAGTTTACTTCCATTCATTACCCTTTATCAACAAATAGTGACACAAATTGATGGGCATCAAGCTTACTCCTGTTGCAATCCAGGAGTGACTTCTGATGCCAACATTTCTGGCACCGTTGCTAGGGACGAAGTTGAAAATTTTCCCTGGGATCAAACGACATTGAGCCTCTGATTTTGAAGGTGCATCAGGCATCAGAACCCTACGAGATTGCTACTCTGCACCTAGCGACTCATTGTGGAAACTCCATTTTGACGACTCCACTATGGCAAACCTATTGTTTTAGTTGTGGATTCCAGAGGTAGACACATGCGATCCCATCCACAGCTACCTCTAGCTACACCTGAAGTTGATCCGGAGGTGATTATCAGAAAAGGAAAGGCCCCTGAAGGAGAAACTTCCACCACTGAACCAGATAATTTTCCATCTCCTTCTGTAGAAACTCCATTTTCTTCTTCTCAACTTCCTAGCAAACCTTTTTCTAAGGTTTCCCGTTTCCTAAATTTCAGAAGTGGTCCTGCTAAGTTTTCTCCTCCTGGTATGGGATTGGAGGGAGAAATCCTTGTCACTCCCCTCTCCCCTGAAGTTGTACCTTGGCGTAGACCCAGGACCACAGAAGATTTCCCCACTCCTAGCTTTACCACCCCTCCTCTTATTACTATTGTTGCTACTGCATAGAGAGAAGCATCTGCGGACTCAAGCCCCTTATCCTTCTCTCTGAATCCCCCATTGTTCCCCCTTCCACCTAGAAGCTCATTTCCAGTATCCCCTGTTCAATCTCCTTCTCCTCTGAGTTCTCCTCCACCTAATATTCCTATGGCAGGAGAAAATCCCCCCATGTCTAGAATAGAGGCTATAATAGCTGCTAGGTATGCTCCCCTTTTATTACCTCGGCCTCTCAATGCCCTTCCAGTAGATGGCTACCTTAAGCAGTTGCCCAAGTTTACAGGCGAAGGGGACATAGATACAGAAGAACACCTTGAAGCCTTTTACAGTTTTACAGATGATCATGTTATCATGCATGCAGATGTATGGATAAGGATTTTCGTCCATAGCCTTGAAGGCGAGGCTAGAAAGTGGTTTAGGGCCCTGCCTCCTAGATCTATCGATGGGATTGAGGCTTTGGATAATGCCTTTTTAAGATAGTGGGGAGTCAAAAAAGACTTCATGTATTACATGACAAAGTTTGGGTCTTTGAAGAGAAAGGAAGGAGAGTCTGTCTCTGACTTCTCCAAGAGATTCAATAAAATGTACAATAAGATCCCCGCTGAGATAAAGCCCTCAGAAGCCTCTGCTAAAATCAGTTATGCTAGCACTTTTGATCCCGATTACTGCCTCCTGTTGAGGGAAAGGAGAGAAACTACTCTGGCTCACATGCAGGATGCAGCCATGGAAGTAGAATCTAACATATTGGTTGTTGACCGACTCAGGAATAAGGCTGATAGAGACATATCCAGGAAGAGACCTGAAGCCTCCCCATCCAATTCCCCTTCCCCTTCCCCTTCATATGGACAAGGTAACTAAAGTGCTAAAATATCTTTCATCTAGAATGGAAAGGTGGGAGTTAGAAGGGAAGCCCATGTACAGAAATCCCTAAAATATTGATAACAGAGGCTTTAGGAGGCCTAGTAACAATGTGCCACAGGATTTTCCAAGGGAACAAAGGAGAAAAGACAGAGATTATCAGAGGATTCAATCCCCTCTCCAAAATAGCCTAGTTTCTCATGAGGAAGGAGAGGAGATAGATGAGATCGACGCTGAAATTGAAGACACTTCCCCTTTTCCCCATTTGACTCAATCTACATATGAAGGATCCCTTATGAGCATTCAAATCAATGAGTGGAGTAAAGGGGAAAAGTCCAACAACACTCCTAACAGATACCATCTCAGGTCAAAGAAGAAATAATGGAATTGTGATGGCCATGATCAGCCCCTCATAGCGGAAATGCCTGCTAAACCTGCAACAATCACTACTAAAGAAAATAAAACTCATAATGCTTCACCAACAACCAAAGAACCTGTCTCTGAGGTAAGGGAAGCTCCTATGCCTCTTTCCTCCTTTAGTTTTGAGCATGAAATTCAAAAGATTATAATTCCCGTACCCCTCTCAGAACTACTTAAAAATGAAGATTTCAAAAGGTCCCTCTCCAAACTATTACAATCTGAGTCCCCCCAGTCTTCCACAGAC
This sequence comes from Picea mariana, assembly GCA_032191745.1. Lineage (NCBI taxonomy): Eukaryota > Viridiplantae > Streptophyta > Pinopsida > Pinales > Pinaceae > Picea > Picea mariana. The sequence continues at coordinate 53,770 of JASDQU010106496.1, read as the reverse complement.
TCAATAAATCTTCAAGATGAAAATACAACACTCGTCCTAGGTCCCATGGTAGAAGACAGAGATGATTCATCCCCTCCCTTCTACACATCCCTGAACATACATGATAAGGTGCTACATAATTGCCTCATGGATTCAGGAGCTTCCCACAACCTTATGCCCAAAATAGTCATGGAAGAATTGGGACTGGAAGTGACAAAGGTTTATCACGATTTGTACTCTTTTGACTCAAGGAGGGTGCAATGCCTTGGAGTCATCAAAGACTTGGTGGTCTCTTTATTTCAGTTGCCAATGAAGAGTGTGGTCATGGACATTGTAGTAGCTGATGTTCCCCCCAAGTTCGGCATGTTGTTGTCAAGATCTTGGATTAAAAAACTTGGAGGAACATTACAGATGGATATCACATATGCCACCATTCTAGTCTTTGGAGGGGAACATAGGAGGTTGTACAGAGAATCTCAGCTGGCCTACATTGTTAGTGATGAAGCAGACCCCACCAATCATCCTATATTTGCACTTGACACTGATTTGGGGTCTAGTTTATTGCATCTCACTGATACTCCTGAAGCCCATTTTCAAATCAGAAAGAAACCCATATTTAATCATGAGATACCTCCTCCAACCACCTTTGTTTGGAAGATGTTCTTTGACGGAGCTTCTTCTAGTGAAGGCACTGGCACTGGAGTGGTTTTTGTGTCACCTTGTCAGGAAACCATATCCCTGTCATACAAGCTAGAATTTGAAGCTACCAATAATGTGGCAGAATATGAAGCTCTTGTTCTGGGTTTAAGGGCTTCAAAAGAAATGGAAATTGAGGAGGTAGCAGTGTTCGAAGATGCTGAGTTGATAATCCAGAAAGTAAGAAATGCTTATCGGGCTAAGCATCCTCAGCTCAAGAGTTACAAAAATGAGGTGTGGGACCTGATTGATAATTTATTCTCATCTTTCAACATTTCTTTTATTCCAAGAGAGGAAAATACTTTGGGTGATTCCTTAGTTGTCTCAGCTAGTCTGTTCAGGATCCCTCTGTCGCCTAAGATCAAATATGATGTTGAGATAAGATATAGGCCATTTGTTCTGGACAATATCAAGCATTGGAAGGTATTCGAAGATGATCTTGAAATAAAAAAAATTATTCAGTCTGTCGATGAATTTTTTGCATTGCACATTGATCAGGATCCTGATCTCGAAAATCACCCTCACCCTGAGATATTTTTAAATAAAATTGCTAATCACCATATTATTCATTTGCCTAGCAATCACATTCTGAAGGGACTAGTCCCTTTAGAAAGATTGTTTGATGGAAATGATGTGGCAGTAAAGGGTAGGGTTTCAAATGGAGATGTTGATACAGTGGAGTGCAACATTGGCACACAGGAGGAGCCTAAGTTTGTCAAGTTGTCAAGCAATTTGACCAAAGAGCAGAGGGATGAATATACCGAGTTATTAAGAGAATTTGTTGATGTGTTTGCATGGACCTATGAAGGTCTCAAGACATATGAAACATCTGTCATTGAACACAAGATCCCACTGAAGGAAGAGGCTAAGCCATTTAGGCAAAAGCTAAGACAGATAAATCCCATGTTTTTGCCTATCATGGAGAGAGAAGTGAAGAAGTTGTTAGATTCCCAAATCATTGTCCCCTTGAGATATTCTGAGTGGGTGGCCAATTTGGTCCCAGTGAGGAAGAAAAGTAGAGAAATCAGGCTCTGTGTTGATTTCAAGAACCTGAACAGGAACTTAAAGAAAGACAACTATCCCTTGCCCAACATGGAACACATATTGCAGAGGGTAATTGGTGCATCTAGGATATCCATGATTGATGGTTTTTATGGCTATAATCAGATATCAGTCATGCCTGAGGACAGAGAAAAAACAGCCTTCACCACTCCTTGGGGCACATTCATGTATGCCAAAATGCCTTTTGGATTAATGAATGCAGGAGCAACATTTCAGCGAGCCATGGACATAGCCTTCATCGTGGAGAAAGATCAATTTGTGTTGATCTATCTGGATGACATCACAGTCTTCTCCAGGTATGATATAGAGCACTACTGTCACTTGAAGAAATTTTTCTTGAAATGCCGGAGGTTTGGCCTTTCCTTAAATCCAAATAAATCTTTGTTTTATATGAAGGAGGGGAAGTTGTTAGGACATATAGTGTCAGCAGAGGGAGTGAGAATTGATCCCAGCAAGGTAGATTCAATTCAGACCCTATCACTTCCCAAGTCTAGAAAGGAAGTCCAAGCTTTTTTAGGGAAGATTAACTTTATGAGGAGGTTTGTCTCAAATTTTGTTGAGTTGGTGAAACACATCACATCCATGCTCAGAAAGGGAAATGAAGTAAAATGGACTGTTGAACCCAAGGAATCATTTGTCCAAATAAAAAAGACATTGACTGAGGCACCTGTGCTGATCAGTGCTAATTATTCCAAGGATTTCCTAGTTTTTTCTTTTTCTTCTTTTGATACAGTAGCAGCAGTCTTATTGCAGAAAAATGAGGAAGGGTGAGAGAAACCCATTTCCTTCTTCAATAAGGCATTAAAAGATGTAGAAATCAAGTATGATATCATGGAGAAGTAGGCCTATGCCTTGGTGAAAGCTCTCAAATATTTCAGAGTCTATGTCTTGCACTCAAGAGTGACTGCATGCATTCCTTCTGCCTCTATGAAAGACATCTTTATACAGCATGACATAGATGGGAGAAGAGATAAATGGATTGCCAAGATCCTTGAGTTTGACCTGGAGATAAATCCCACCAAGTTGGTTAAAAGGAAAGGTTTAGCCAAGCTGCTGGTTGAATCTTATTGCAAGGCCTTGGGGGTTAGCTTCATCAATTTGCTCAGAAAATCAGCAAGCTGAGTCGTCCAACAAAATCTCTCAAGGTGGTTTATCACTAGAAGAATGCACCTGGTACATAGACATTTTGTACTTTCTGCAAGAGTTGAAGCCTCCTGATGGAATGGGAAAAAGCAAGGCAAGATCTTTAAAGCTCAAGGCGGTCAGATATTGCCTTATTGACCAAGTCTTGTACTGGAGAGACCCCCTAGGGGTGTTTCTGAGGTGTCTTAACCCACAGGAAGCCCAGAAAGTTATGTTTGATTTCCATAGTATCCTTTGTGGAGGGAATCATTTTTGGAATACCACAACTCACAAAATTATCAGGGCTGGGTACTACTGGCCCACCTTATTCACTGATGTCTATAGAGAAGTCAGAGCTTCCATCAAATGCCAAATGTTCTCGGGAAAGCAGCAACTCAAATCTCTGCCACTAAAGCTTGTAGTAGCTTCAACACCCTTTCAACAGTGGGGATTGGACTTCATTGGAGAAATTCATCCTCCTTCAAGTGGCAGCACAGGTGGATTCTAACTGCAACAGAATATTTCACCAAGTGGATAGAAGCCACCCCCACCAGGAGTGCTTCACACAAGGTAATTATCAGCTTCCTGGAGGATATCATAGCTAGATTTGGTTGTCCCAGTAGAATTGTCACTGATAATGCTGCTTCTTTCAAGTCTGAGCCTCTGGTTAAGTTCTATGAGCAGTTTGAGATTTCACTAATTCACTCCACTCCCTACTATCCTCAAGGAAATGGACTGGTAGAATCTTCTAATAAAACTCTAATCAAACTCATTAAAGTATTATTGGAAGACAATAAGAGGGTATGGGATTCAAATCTCAAATTCTCTCTATGGGACGATCAAGTGACAACAAAGAAGTCCCTGGGCACCTCACCTTTTCAACTTGTTTATGGGATAGAGATTGTGTTTCCCACTTAGCTCGCTTTACCTATAGCGAAATTATTTCAAGATCATGAAGGAGAGCCAGACCATATGGTCAGAAGAATTCATCAAGTGGTGGAAGTGAAATAGGTCAGGGAGCAAGTAATGGACGTAGCTCATAGTCATTAGTAGAAGATCAAGCAGGCCTTTGACAGGAAGGTCAGGAAGGAGGAATTCGATCTGGGAGATTTGGTGCTTAAGTGGGATGTACCTAGGTAGGATAGGGGAAAACACAACAAGTTTTATGCCCTCTGGATTGGGCCCTTCAAAATCTCTGAAGTATTCTTAAATAACACGTATAGGTTGCAGGATTTGGAGGGTGAAGAAGTTTTTAACGACCCAGTAAATGGGCATTTCTTGAAGAAATGTTTTGTTTGAGCCTTAGATGGCTCCTCTGTTTTTGTAAATATTGTTTTTTTGTTTATTTTTGGCTCAATAAATGACTCCATAGCCAAATAGAAGGAAACTGGAACTACAGAAGGAGTTCTTAGAGCATTGCAGGGACAACTCTATCCCCCATGGAGCCTAATGTTAGCGCCAATTCTTGCAAGGGGGTGTTTCTCTCTGATTTCAGGCCCTTGGTGTAAATGCATAGAAATGGGGTTTAAAAACCCATCAAATGTGATTTATTCAAAGGCCACAATCATGAGCGCCAAGCGCAACACACAGAAGAAGTTCATTTTGGGCTTAAAATCAAGCAAGCGGGCATTTTGTTTTCAACAGCAAGGATCCATAGATGGAGCAGATCGACAGTCATCGGGTAAGATTGAGTCATAGAGTTGCACGAGGTTTAGCACATGGGCTCATCTCTTATGGCCAAAGTCACGAAATCATCATGGTCGTCCAATCCAGTCAGGACACATGGCGCCTGATCAGGATCGGTCATGATTTCGGCTACCGGGACTTCAAAAGACATGGGGTCTCTCATCCATTGCATTGGGAAACTCTGAAATGCGAAATGATTATCCGTTTCGGCATTCTGGCTACCAGGACTTCAAAAGACATGGGGTCCCTCATCCATTGCATTGGGAAACTCTGAAACGCGAAATGATTAGCCGTTTTGGCATTTTGGCTACCAGGACTTCAAAAGACATGGGGTATCTCATCCATTGCATTGGGAAACTCTGAAATGTGAAATGATTAGTTGTTTTGGCATTCTGGCTACCAGGACTTCAAAAGACATGGGGTATCTCATCCATTTCATTGAGAAACTCCGAAACATGAAATGATTAGCCGTTTCGGAATTTTAGCTACCGGGACTTCAAAAGACACGGGGTCTCTCATCCATTGCATTGGGAAACTCCGAAACGTGAAATGATTAGCCGTTTCGACATTTCAGCTATCGGGACTTCAAAAGACATGGGGTCTCTCATCCATTGCATTGGGAAACTCTGAAATGCGAAATGATTAGCTGTTTTGGCATTCCGGCTACCGAGACTTCAAAAGACATGGGGTCTCTCATCCATTACATTGGTAAACTCCAAAACGTGAAATGATTAGCCATTTCGGCATTCCGGATACCGGGACTTCAAAAGACATGGGGTCTCTCATCTATTGCATTGGGAAAATCTGAAACACGAAATGAGAAAAGCGCCTTTGAAGATAGGCGTAGGGTCACGACCTGTGGTCACTTGGGGTGATAGAAAGAGTTGTAGGAGGCATCGCCACGTTCTCCAGGTGCCAATTCAACTCGGCCTCGATCTTGATCCCTGCAAGAGGTAAATAAAGGTAGGAGGAGGTGGTTGAAACCTCGTCTCACTCCTTAAATGTAATACATGGAGATTTTGGAAAGTAGTCTGCCCAAGATCGTCTTGTGTGCAAGTTTTCCTAAAGAAGCCATGTCGATCTGATGTCCTTGTCTGACCAGAGGAGCCTGCACATGCTAATTTGGACTTTAATGTCTCAGCTACCTTCCTACTACCAAGGTGGCGAGTTTCTCTGAGTATATATACTCAGATTTTTTGTTTGTGTGAGGATGGATGGTAGAGCAAAGCTCCCGACTGTAATGTTTTAATGAAGCACTGGTTTTCCTGGCTATGTATCGGCATATGAAATTTTCTTGTTCAATGTAAGGCAACTATCTTTTCATCTAGTTTCGATCTCATACTAAAAGGGTTCATGATTGATTGATTCACATGAATTGTTGTGACTATGTTATGATAAAGGATTTATTATAGCGTTTTTATGTTCTTTTAGTGTTTCCGCTTTTGAATATAAGAGGTTCTTGTGTTCAAAGTTTTCTTCTACAAGCCGCTAGAAGCTCAATGCCTACAGCAGGCCTTCGCATTTCCTCACATAAGTCTTCCTCCTACTCACCCTTATTACAACTTACTATCTAAAGTTAAACCAAGACCTCATCTACTTGTGCATGTTTGGCCTAGTTTCCGAGTTAGAATGATATTGTTCTGAGTTTACTTCCATTCATCACCCTTTATCAACAAATAGTGACACAAACTGATGGGCATCAGGCTTACTCCTGCTGCAATCTAGGAGTGACTTCTGACACCAACACTATCCATATTAAATCAAATCCGGCCATTGATTGCGGATTAGTTGTTTCATCATTTTGGCTACCGGAACTTTGAAATATAGGGGGTCGATCCTCCACTGCATTTGGAATCGCCGAAACACGAAATGATTAGTCTTTTTGGCATTTCTGCTACGGAGAATTTGAAAGACAGGGGTTCTCTCCTTCACTACATCTGCAATCATCGAAACCTGAAATGAGAAAATTTCCTTAGATAGGTGCAGGGTCACGGCCTGTGGTCACTTGGGGTGATAGAAAGAGTTGCGCAAAGGGCCAAAGTGACGGGTTTAGTTGCAGGAGGCGTTGTTGTGTTCTCCAAGTGCCAATTCAACTTGGCCTCGATCCTGATCCCTGCTAGAGGTAAATAAAGTAGGAGGATCCAAAGGTTGAACTACCTTGATTCCCTCAGCTTCAAAATTCATGGTATCTTTCTTTAAGTCAATTACTGCATAATTTTCGTAGGCCCAATCGATGCCAAGTAGTGGCAGGATAGGGGTCCTTGTCTCCCATGATCTCAATGAATTCAAATTCAACCACTATTTTTACTCCTACAACATCGATTTCCACATTCTCCAATATTCCTATGGGAAAGATACAATATTGGTTTTCTATTTTAACTGAATTGGGGAATATGTCAGTCTCGGTTTGCCTAACGCTTCCCAGGTATTCTTGGGAAGAATGTTCACATATGACCCTAGTTCCAACATGATGTCCTTAATTTTGAAGTCATCTATCTGGGCTACCAATTGGAATTCTTTTTCGGTTCTTACTTTTCATCGTTGGACTCTTTGAGTACTCTTCTCGGGAAGGTTAGCCCAAATCCTTGCTTCTGAGGTTTCTTCAATCCCTAAGAATAGCTACAACGCATTGCGCAACTTCTCTGCCAGTTGATCATTCCCCAGAATGTCAGAGAATAATTGAAACTAGAGGTCAACTGCATTTTGAGGTTTCTCAGGTTGTCTTGGTATACCTACAGGGTTTTTGGGTGCAAGGAGTGAAGCAGGGACTTGTTCCACCGTAGGGTATACAACTAGATGAGGAGGGTTCTCTTGCATTTCATGATTAGGAATATTCTGGAATACTTCTATGGCATATTTAAAGAATATTTTTTGCTTTAGAGGGTCATACCTATCTTCTTTAGGTGTTGCTTTCTGAATTTGAGGTAGAGTATCAACATCAGCTCCTATCTTTACTCCTCCTCGAGTGAAGATATTAAGGTTTGGAAATTTTCACTTAGAAATCCTCTTGATATCTGAAATGATAAGTTTAGTTCCTCTTTGTCATACTCTGTCTTCCCACTTTGCAATTAGCTCTGGCCAGTATTCGGTTGTGTGTCTGTTGGTTCTACAGTGAAAGTACCATGGTCGCCTTGGATGAGGGCAATCTCTAGCCAAGTGACCCTATTCATCACAGTTGTGACATCTTCTCGGTCCTCTTCCTCCAGTTATTCCTCCTCTAAAATCTCCTCCAACTCCACCTCCTCGACCTCATCCTGGTCCCTGAGGGTTTTCATTTACCCTGAATGTTGTTCGGTCTAGCCTATCCGCAAGAGTGTCCAATGCTCTGCATTGATTGTTAGTATGCATGGTGGATGCACAGAACTCACAGTGTACTGTGTTTGGTACTGTCGAATATTTTTGCATGATGAGGCACTATCTTGGTCCATGCTTGTGGATTTAGAAGATCTCACAATATTCCATTGTTGGTGCTTCTTGGCCTCCTGGGAAAACATGATATGGAGTGGGCTGATGGAATGGTGGGTTCATCGATACTTGTGCAACTCCTCCTGTAGGTCCTGTTGGGGTTACCATCAGGTTCTAAGGAGGTCCCATTCCCCTCATTCGCGGACCTTCAGTCACCAAATGACCTTCTATATAGCATCTCGTGCACCAAACCTGTGGTCGTCCTGGTCTAGGTGTCGTTAGCTCCTAAATCATTTCTGTAAGTGTTGATATCTGCCCTTGTAGTTGCACTATATTTGCATCTACTGGGGGTCAGGTTCCTCTCAAACTCCTAGGTTATCTCGCCATGGCTTCAATCTTCATAGATTGTTCCAAGGCGTATGTTAATGTGGCTATTTGATGTTGCGTTAGAGGAATCCAAGTCAAGGGTAGCAGTCCCAGAATGTACCACTCCCTTTGATGTTCTTTGTGGATTGTGTTGTTCCAAAGTCTGTACTTAAGGCTTAGATGTTAAGGTCCTAACCCGCACATAGGTAGATCAATGTATTCGGATGTAATAAAGGTCAATATTAATAAGGCCTTTCAATAAAATAGAATAAGACGGATGTAAGAAGACCTAATAGAAGCTTCTGCTTCTAGAAGGATCTTCCTCTAGATGCTTCTCTTAATAGACATATTTATTATAAATAAGGGGCGAGGGTATGAGAACCCTAGCTGGGAGATTATTGTAACAGAGTGTTGCTCAACTAGAGGTTGCCCCCTCGAAGAGGCCTCTGAACATTGCTTTCTGAATCAAAGTGCTTTTTCTATTGCTATTATGTATATCATTTCTGTGTATTGTGAAGATTATGCTGGATATTTTACTGTTATTCTGCCATTTCTAGCATTTTATTTTTTTTCTGCATATTTTATATATCTGGTATCTTGCAAGTGGTATCAGAGCACTTTCCTTGGCAGAAATTGTGGGTATTTTTTTTTCAGGGTAGAGACGTATTTCAACGTCTTTAAGCCACAGAGATCTGTCATTACGCGCATAAACCCGCGGTTGAGGGATTCATACACGCAGGAAATACAAGTGGTTCTTAAGCGCACATCTGTTGGCCACCCTTGTAAACCCTATTGGTACCCCTTCGAGTGGTAGCGCATCAGACAGCACCTGTGTATGGATCAACCTAGAGTTCCTGAAGCCCTCTTTAGATAAACCTATCAGTCATCGGACTGCTATAGTGTCACCGAGAACAGCACTCGGGAAGATACTCTCTAGTACCTAGGTAGTTGGGTAGTATGGCTAAGGGTACGGTCTATCCTCCTTAGTTAGTGCCCTGAGATATTGGGCCGAGTGCTACTGTTGGAACCCCGCACGTATATCAGAGAGCTATAGCACAGGGAAAACCCTTGTCTGTAGAACCCTTGAATACCTAACCCTTGGGGGAACATAAACAACAACATAAACAAATTAAACCAGTGATATCTATTGACGTGCATCTGTGTTCTCGTTGCTAAGTAAATACTCTTTGGTTTAGAATTTGGGAATTTCAGCACTACAACATTCTTTAGACCAAAGTATAACCCCGCAATTGTTAAAAAAAAAAAAATCTGGAAATTTTTTCACCATTATTTGAGACCTATTCCATTAGACTCATCTCTTCTCCCTTATCACATTCATCCATATCATTTTTCTGCAAAAAAGTTTGACCCCACCCACTCCCTTTACAGTTCACCCATCATCATGGCCCATACCCGTAGCCAAGAACTAGAGTCTCGCTTCAACACCTTGCAATCTGGTTTCCTTGAGACCCAACAAGAAATCCAACAACTCAATGCTACTATTTCCTCCCGTGATGCCTCCATAAATGCCTCCGTAAATGTAGTCATGCAGTCCGCAATGGCGGAAGTCAAATACAAACTGACCACCCAGCTTGAATCTGTCTTTGCATCACTCTGCACCAAACTCAAAATCCCTACCAATGACTCTTTTCCTGATGCACATAAAAAGACTGAAGGTGAAACTTCTTCCCATTCCTTTCAACCCCATCACTTTCAAAGGGACATACGCCTTCCACGGGTGGATGTAACCAAATTTCATGGCTCAGACCCCATTGGTTGGGTCACACAAATGGAACATTATTTCTCTCTCTACAACATTATAGATGACTTGGCCAAACTCAGGTATGGTGTTCTCCATCTAGATCAAGAACGTTGGCAATGGTGGCAATGGAGAAAAACTTCCCGTCAAGGGTATATTGCTTGGATCCAATTTGTTGCTGAGCTTTATGAACGCTTTGACACTGACACCAACCATTTGGGCCATTTGAAAAAATTGAAGCAATCAGGCACAATTGAAGACTTCATAGCTGCATTTGAGTGTCTGGCTTTTCGAACAGAGGGCATGACTAATGCTTTCTTTCAAGAGTGTTTTATCAGTGGCCTCAAGGAGGAGATTAGGGCCCATGTCCTCATGGCTCAACCTACAACTTGGGTGGAGGCTACCAAAAAATCTAAATAAGCACAACAAATTGTTTCCTCTCAAAACCGTAAGCCTTCCTTTATCCCACGCCCTAAACCAGTAAACCCCACTACTCCCTTCGCACCATTAAAAATCCAAAAATTGACCAGGGCTGAAATGGATGAATGCCAACTCAAAGGCCTCTGTTATAATTGTGATGACAAATATTTCCCAGGCCACCAATGTAAGGAACAAAAGCTATTTATGGCCATATCTTGGGATATTCAAGAAGAAGATGTTGACACTCCCCCTGTGCCCGAGTCACTAGAAATCTCTGACATAAACCCTCCCTCTGACCCTCCCGAAGTGGAACCAATCATTTCCCTCAATGATCTCACCGGCTTCTCTACCCCCCAAACCCTCAAGTTAATCGGTTACATCAAGCAAAGAAAGGTCATCATTCTGGTTGATAGTGGCAGCACCCACAATTTTATTCATCGCCGCATTGCCCAAGAAACCCATTGCTACATCCATGTTGTCAACAATTTCCAAATCATGATTTCCAATGGTGGTTCTATGAAATGTGGCGGGCGCTATGAAAATGTGCATCTCCAAATAGGTGAATACCACCTCAAATCCCATATGTTTGATATTGACATGGGCGGTTGCGACATTGTGTTGGGTGCAGACTGGCTAAGGACTTTGGGTCCCATTCTCATGGATTTTCAGAACTTGACCATGCAATTCGACCAAGGAGGCCACCAATATAAATTTCAAGGCATCACTGCTGGTTAACCTGAGATCATCAGTTCTCATCGCATGGAAAAACTGCTCAAAAAAGATCATTCTGGTGTCATTGCCCAACTCCATGCCATACAAGCCACAGAGACACCACCAGTGCCCCAAGACCTCCAAGCCCTCCTTTCTAAACATAAAATAGTATTTTCCACTCCCCAAGGACAAGCTAGTGAGAAGTCCAAAACAATATACAATCCAGTGATCAAGTGCCAAGATAAGCCACCGAGGAACGAGGGAACGCGCCACTGTGCTAGACGCACCCTCCATTCCTAGAACATGAGTTACCATGGTCGACCTAGAAGGGAGATGGCTATGGCTGTCGGTCTCATCCTTCACCCTGAACACTTAAAAAAAAACGAAATGTAAAGAGGAGAAGATTAGGGTTACGGCGATAAAGGTTAGGGTTTAGATAGGGGGGCATTGGAGGAAGCAAGGTGGGCACGTGGAATCCATGTGTGCCCACACTTGTTTTTTTTTAATTATTTTTTTGATTCTTTTTATTTTATTAAAAAATTTATATATTTTTTATTATTATTTTTTGTGTGTTCGTTTTAAAAATTTATTTAATGTAAAGTATAATTAATTGTTTTAAAATAATTAATTGTTTTAAAAATTTATTTAATGTAAAGTATAATTAATTGTTTTAAAAATTTATTTAGTGTAAAGTAAAAGTAATTGTTTTAAAATAATTAATTGTTTTAAAAAATTATTTAATGTAAAGTATAATTAATTGTTTTGAAATAATTAATTGTTTTAATTAAATCAATTTAAATTATAATTAGTTGTTTAATTTATAACTAATTAATTCGACTAAATCAATTAATTAAAACAATTAATTAATTCAACTAATGATTTTGGGGATTAATTAATTAGAGTGATTTAATTAATTATAGCGAGTTGCAGCAGAGTAATAGCGAGTCACAACAAGCGGAGTAACAACACAAATTTGAAGGAGAAAGTACAGCAAGTATTGGGATGTACTGAGTTCTCATGAAGCGATATTCTGATCAAATAGCTCTGCAACTCCGCTGCTAGGATTGCCGCAGCCATGGGGGAGCATGGCTCGCCTAGGGCTTCCTCTTCTCCCCATCCTCCTCTGCCACTCCCAAACTATGTTCAAAATCACATTAAATGGTTTAAATGAAAATTTTAAGGACTTAAACCATGACCTGGGGGGAGGGAGATTCATGCGCACTAGGAGGGTAAGTTAGAGGAATTAGCGAGTGGGGTACAGTGCTAGTGTAGCTACCAGGCGAAGGAGTCAACAATTTTCTTAGGCGAAGAAATCAAGCTTAGACGCTTTAACCCTAACCTAGCCAATACCCTAAAGAGAGTAACGTTTGTTTACAGACAAGTAAAGAAAAACTTACGCCTAACCCTGTTTTCTAGTTAAGTTGTGCAAATGTGAAACGTCCTTGAACTCACCCGGACAACTTTGGTTGATGCAGGTTAAATCATACAAGATGGTTAGGACTCGAGGGAATCGAAGCAGAGGAGCATCGTCGCAGGCATCGCCAACACCTCTAGCGCCACCACCACCATCGTTCGAACTAACTCTCGTACTGTGCTCGTTGGATGTCATAAATGAGACTTTAAAAGGGAGACAACCAACAGGGATCGAAGTGGAACCCCCACCATCTGGAATGGGTAATCCAGAAGCATCAAGAGATTCAGGGGGAGGACCTCCACCCAAAGACATCACTAGAGAACTGCAGAATATTAAACTTCCGAAGTTTGTCGGGGGTCATGCCAGTGAACGCGTGGAAGCATGGTTGGAAGGAATGACAAGGTGTTTTGCCTTAAGGGACTATGCATCCACCTCAAAAGAGAAGATAGCGATTTTTTAGTTAAGAGACAGCGCCTTGAACTGGTGGGGCAACCTAGAAAGACAATTGCACCTTACCCCAGACACCGTATCTTGGGAACTTTTTGAGGAGAGGTTCCGAAAGAAATATTTGCCAGCTTACTATGAGGAACAACAGGTAGGATCGTTTCATACCTTACTACAAAGAAACAGAACCGTAGAGGAATATGAGATCAGGTTTATGGAATTGGTCAAATATGTTTCATACATGGATAATGACCAACAATAGGCAGAGCACTTCATCTATGGGCTAAACCCTAAGATAAGGGCTATGGTGCGGATATGGAAACTGTCTTCAGTAGTAGAAGCTGTGGAAAATGCACGTTATGCGGAGGAACACATGAACTTAACTGGAGGTACGAGACCTTCCTTTCCGCATTGTCCTAGATTTGTGGGGAAGGCCCCTAGGACATTTCCCAAGGGAGGGGGCTCAAGGCCACCTCCATATGGTAACAGAGTCGCACCAAGGATAGTAGTCGTATGGATTTCAATGGCAGCGAGTGCAGCATCTCGTTCATCACCAACGACACAGGCAGGTCCACATCCATCTCAGGGAGTAGCTAGTAGGGGCAGGGGTTTCAGGGGAAGGAACTTGTTTCATAGAAAGTCACAGAATAGTGCACATATTCAATCTCGTGTTACCTGTTCGGGATGTGGAGGACCCCATTACCAGCGTGACTACCCAGAGTTACAATCAGGATTTGTGCATAGAGAAGGAAAGGCCCCGATGGGAAGAGTAAGTAGAAGCCACCAGATTTACGCAGTAGTTAATAATTGCCAGGCCAAACATCAATCCACGATGGTGGAGTCATGAGGTATGCTAAATCATATCAATGTTAAGATTTTATTTGATTCTGGTGCAACAGATAGTTTCATTTCACCATCTGCAATAGAAAATAGTGGGTTGGCAGCCTACGAGCACGATGACTTTAAACAAGTTGAGATGGCTTCGGGGGAAAAAAAAGCGGTAGGACCTAGCGTCGATAATTGTATAGTAGACATGGGAGTGTGTACTACCAGGTTGAAGGTATAGGTCACTGCTCTCGGGGCGTACGACCTAATCATTGGAATGGATTGGTTAGAATCTCATCGAACTTTGGTAGATTGTTTCGCAAAAAGGGTGCTTTATGTAGACGACGAAGGAAGGCCAGTGGAGATCTAGGGTGTATGGAGAAGGGTGTCATTATGCTTTATCTCAACTATGAAGTTTAAGCGATGCTTGAGGCAAGGGTGTCGACTATATGTAGTGGAAGCAACGAATGAAAGGAACGGACCCTCATTGGATTAGTACCTGGTATTGTTAGAATTTAAGGATGTTTTTCCGAACGAATTACCAGGGTTACCTCTTGAGAGGGAGCTCAATTTTACTATTGAGATAAAACCTGGTGCAGACCCAATTTCCAAAACTCTGTATCGGATGACAGCACTGGAACTTTGTGAATTGAAAATGTAGTTAAAAGAGTTACTGGACTTAAGGCTAATAACGCCCAGTGTTTCATCTTGGGGTGCATCAGTATTTTTTGTAAAGAAGAAGGATGGATCCTTACGACTGTGTATAGATTACAGGGACTTGAACCATGCTACAGTGAAAAATAGGTACCTGATGCTGCGAATAGACGACCCCTTTGATCAGATCAAAGGAGCAACGGTATTCTCAAAGATCGATTTGCGATCAAGGTATCATCAGTTAAGGATTAAGGAAGGTGATATCCCAAAAACTACCTTTCGAACTCGATTTGGGCATTACGAGTTTGTCGTAGTACCTTTCGGATTGACCAATGCGCCAGCAGTATTCACGAGCCTCATGAATGGCGTATTCCGGAAGTACTTAGACCGTTTTGTACAAGTCTTTATAGATGACATCCTCATCTATTCCAAGAACGAAAGAGAATGTGAAGAACACTTGCAAGTGGTGTTTTCCTGCCATAGGGAGAACAAATTGTATGGGAATTTGTCAAAGTGTTCCTTCTTCCAGAAAGAAATTTACTATTTAGGTCATGTCATTTTCGGCGAAGGAATCTCTGTGAACCTAGAAAAGGTAAAGGCCATTATGGAGTGGCTAGTGCCGAAAAATGCCCATGAGGTGAGAAGCTTCATGGGGCTAGCAGGTTATTATCGGAGATTTGTGGAAGGATTCTCAAAAATAGCGAAACCCATCACCACTTTGTAGCGCAAGGGGGTCAGGTATGAATGGACGGAAGAATGTGATAGTGCATTCATTGAGCTTAAGAGGTTACTAACTAGTGCGCCAATTCTACGAGTGTTGGATATGGAAAAGGACTTCATAGTCTACATGGATGCCTCGAAGCAAGGGTTGGGGGCCGTGCTAATGCAGTATGGA
>JASDQU010106496.1:12448-31474 GCA_032191745.1 Picea mariana | reverse complement strand
AATCATTCTCAAACTTAATAATAATAATAATAATAATAATAATAATAATAATCTAATTTTAAGATCAAGACCAATCTAGACACCAAATTGGTGTATAAGACCCCTTGTTTGTGGGACAAAAGACACAATGATTTAACTATACATACCCTACCCCCTTATGCATGTATGTAAAAATAATCAAATTTTACAATCAAAATAGAAATGACATGAAATAGTCATTCTATAGTCTTTGTTCAACTTTAATATCTATCATCATATTGCATCCAAATTATTATTATTTAAATAATAATAATAATAATAATAATTTAATTAATTTTTAAAATTTCTATAATCTAATTTTAGTCTTTGTTCAACTTTAATATCTATCATCATATTGCATCCAAATTATTATTATTTAAATAATAATAATAATAATAATAATTTAATTAATTTTTAAAATTTCTATAATCTAATTTTTTTTTAATAAAAGGACTAAACTTAAAAAAAAAATTCACAATAGTTACATCAATTATATGATTTTGTTTTTAAATAATAAAATTTATCCATTTTTAATTTACTCCTACAAAATATCTTAATGCCTTCAAACTGTTTCATCCACATAATTCTTCAATAAATTATTATAATATTTAATGCAATCCTAACTCCATGTTCTCTTTACATATATATTATATTAATTTGAATGGGATCACACTTCATGCTGAAACAACCTTTATGATCGTGTATGACCAAGTCCATAAGGTTGAGCAGCGTGGAACTTCATAAAAGGAAGGCACGTGGACGCATGACCATAGAAATTTATTCCTTGCACGTTCAAGTGTTCTCTATTGAGAATATCCACCACATTGGAGGAAAAATTGGAAGGATGCAAACAAAGAATCTCGACTACATCCTACCTCATGACACATATGCCCTATTCACTTGAATATGGAGATTAGTGTATAAATTTGATTTTTTTAATATTTCTCTTTTCATGATATCTTATATTTATTTTTATTCATCATTTAAATATAAATATTATGTATTATATGTGTTTTCATAATTTTTGTTAAGAACATAGTAATCATGATTAATATACTTTAATTAATGGAGGATATATTCAATTATCATGATTTGTCTCTCATTTTAACTATAGTAATCATTTTTCGAGTATTAGAGGAGGTGTTATTTGTTGGGTTCGAGCCTACATAACGGAGTTATAATTAGAGAAAGGAATGAAAACACAACACACAATCAACAACAAACATAGTGGGAAATGGTATCTTTTATTTCTTTGTCAATAGTGGATAAATGAATTGCAAGTCTCATGGAGCACCTCACGGGCTTCCAAATTTAAACAGGAAATTCTCAAGTGTTTCTAGTGATATGGAAAGCCAAATGCTTGAGAAACCTCTCTCGTATTGTAACTACATGGTGTGTGTTGTCACCACCCAACAATCTCTACCTTGAAAACAATTTTCTTGATACCTTGCCCAACGAATCAGTCATCACCTTTCCTGCAAGCCAAGATAAGTCAAATGCCACCACAACTTCTCTAACAATACTGATTACATGAACATGTCTGCACAATTTTCTCTAGTATGGACCACTCTACCTCCATTAGTAACATGTCTTACAAAATGATGCCTTGTCCAATTTTGATACGCTAGACTATTAGTCAAATGCACAATGCTTTGACCACCACAGAACACCCTTTCTTGTACATGTCCAAACTTACCCAATAGATCCTTGCATTCATGCGAGACATAACTTGAGGTAGATCTCCTCTTGTCCAAATCTCTTGAATCAACATAAGCATAGACTAAATCACTGCAACCATTGTAGGTGATACTTATGCTTCTAAGATACTGAAGCACCCATTTCCATGCTCTTTACTTGATTTTTCCATGTGTCCACTGACAACACCAACTGCATGTGAAATATTTGAACATTCCATTGCAAACATCAACCATCCTACTACATTTGCATAACGTACATGAGACATATAATCATTTTCTTCCATACTATTAGAACATAATCTTGAAGAAAACTTACGATGGAAAGCTAAATGAATATCTACTAGTTTCACAATGCTCATACTGAGCCTCATCAATATCTTCTCATAGACTTGTGACAACCACAACTTACCATTTTTCATATCTCTATGTACTTCTATGCCAAAGATTTGTTTTGTTGCTCTTAGATCCTTCATCTGAAACATCCTCACCAACTGAGTCTTTAACCTATTGATCTCAACCCTGCTTTGTTTACAACAAGCATATCATCAACATAATACCAAGATAATGAATATGCCATTGAAACTTTTGAAGTAAACACAATGATAATACTCACTTCTAATAAAAAAATTGACTCACCATGAAGGAATCAACACATCTTATACCATTACCTGGTTACCTTAGGCCATGCAATTATTCCCTGAGTTTGCAAACAAATCTCCCTTTGCGATCCTAAACAACTTCTTATTGTTCCATGTACATATCTATGCTAATGATGATTTTGTGGGTAGTAGGATTCCACAATCTACATCCCTTAATTTCCATCACCATAACCAACAGAGATATTTCTTTGTTCCCTTGACTGAATCCATCCAAGCTAGCCAAGTGAGCCTTCACCCCTCACCTCTAGTATAATTTCAATGGAATATCCTAAGACCTATTAAAGGCTTCATTACATGCAATCCATGTGATCTAAAACCATGGGCTACCAAAAACAGGTGCTTGAAATCATGACTGTTGAATTACCGAGCCAGGTTTACCTAATGTTGCCCCCTTGACTTGGGGTTTCCCATGACTAAATCCAATCAAACCTCTCTCAAATTCAGGGTATCTAGGAATACCACATGCTCCCCCCTATAACCTAAGTCTACGTCTAGACTCTATTGGTCAAATTTCAAACCCGACGTACACATGCCTAATCAGGTCCTACAATCGTATGCCAATTTACATGAAATAAAAAAAGAATTGTCAACTCCTCCTCAAACATTGCATTTGAACCTTTTCCTTTCCATTGCTTCTACTATTGGGCACCATCACCATCTTGTCAAGTTGCTTCACCGCGCCCTCAAGCACTTTGACATCTGCCTCGACCCAATTTTCACCTAGGTGGCCTTCCTTGTCAGAGCCTCTGGCTCCAACTCCAATGCCAACCCCAAGAACAACACTAGCTCCAGCTCCTTCTCCTCCACCACATCGACCCACTTGCAGAGTGCCATCCAATGCCTCTTTTTTCTCGTCCCCGGTCTTAAACTTTGCAAGATAAGGATTGTAATATCCCTTCATCTTGAGAAAAATGACCTTGGCCTCCCTAGAAGAAGAAAAGGGAATGAGATAGCCATCCAATAACCCCAGGATTCTCTCACAAATGTTGCTAAGCTCGACCTCTACATTGTGCTTGTACTTCTTGATAATGGGAAGGTGGTCCTCATTCCCTCGACTCTCTTCCTTCTGTTCAATGGAGGAGACAATCCTCTGCTTATTTTACCACTTCCTCCTCCAATTGTCATTTCTCTAGCTCCCAAATATCCTATGCATGTTGTTGATTTAGACGCTCCCTCAACTTCCACTGCTCTAGCTCTTGACGCTCCTATAACTGCAACTATGCGACCTCCCGAAGTCCACACCCATGTGGCTACCTACGATGCGGATGCTCCTACTCATGATGTAGGTGTTGTTGCACCTACTGTTGACGTTGACGATCTCACAGCTTCGCCTACGCCTAATGCATAGGTTTCTGCAACTACACGTCCTCCTACTGTCTATGCCCATGTGCATGGGGAAATTATTGTTTATTTTTGGTCCTCCTTCCATTAGGCATGTGTGCATTCACTACATCGATAACATCCCTGGTTGTTTTCTTAACTTTGAAGATCACAAAGCCGCTTACAAGGGATGCAGCCAATTCACATTTAATCCTACAATTCTTGTTCACATCCACGACTGTCAAGGGTTTGCAACCAACTCTTCCACCAAAAAAATTGATCTGTTGCCTCCACTCTCTCACATGACGAAGCAATACAAATTTGACCTCCTTCTCCCTCTGCATGTGCGAACAATCTTCCCTTAGCTCTTAGAGACCACTGCTTTGATACCACTTGTTGGGTTAATAGAGGGGGTAACAATATCTCTTTGTTGCTTTGTCAATAGTGGATAAATGAATTACAAGTCTCATGGAGAACTTTACGAGATTACATATTTAAACAATAAATTCTCAGGCATTTCCAGGGATATGGAAAGCCAAATGAACGTTGTAGAACACAAACTGACCAGAATGGTGGTTATCACACTCCATTGCATGCTTAAAGGACCTCCTTCACCTCAATTATATATGAAAGAGTGAGAGGAGAACCATTCCCATGATGCATGTGGGATGAATTAGTCTAAGTTTAAAAAATGCCATAGACATGTAAAATACTAGGACTTCCTAGGAGGTCACCCATCCCAATACTACTCTATCCCAAGCATGTTTAACTATGGAGTTCTAATGGGATCCGATGCATTAATGTTGTAAGCATTATACTACATTATAAATGGAGATGACATTACATTACATTCCCCATCAAAAGGGTGAATATCATGGTTTATCAAAACCACAATGTTGGAAACGTTGATTCACTGGAGAAGGTGGATAACCACCAAGATCCAGCTTGATCAACCTCCCTTGTATTGTAACTACAAGATGTGTGTTGTCACCACCCAACCCTATTATGGTGATCCGGTCACATTGCAATAAAGAGAGAATGTAACCAAAATCGAGAAAATAAAGAGTAAGCATAGTCTAGTAGAGAACATCTCATTAGGTTAAAGATAATTGGCTTTGTCTTTACTATGCTTACTCTTACATGGTTTAGATCTCGAAGTAGGGAACCTATCTTCGAATTAAATATCTATCAATTCTTTTTTTTCCTCCAACGTACTTACTATTCTTAGACAATACCAGGAAATGATTCATTATAGGCTCTAAAATCACAACATATGTAGAACCTCTCATTGGTTTCCACGACCCTACTTCTCGATCAATTTTGTTTTACTTAATTTCATATTCCATTGCTCTTACATCGATAATTAATTCTCCTAGTTAATATCAAATCTTAATCCTCTTATATGAAATGAGTGTTTAATTTCATTAAAAAAAAACAATTTCTTCTGATCCAATAACATTTTGTTAGATAGGAACATACTTTATCAATATTGATAACTCTCATATAAAGTATTATAAAGAAAAGATTAGTTAGATAATAAACTATTGGTTCTCCATCTTTGACCCAAAAAAAATAAAAATAACTATTTGAAGAAGTCAACCTTTTCTCTTGTATTTTAGATCAATCAACATTGATACGAAAATAGAGGAGAATATGGCTGCATATGTTCCAATCCCATATCAATTTCTTGAATGCATTTGAAATCCTCAAAATGTTCCTTTCTTACAAGAGACAATTGTTTCCATGAATTCATGAGAAAAATCGAACTGGTCATGCATTTTGAATTATAGTTCTAGCCAAGTTTGTATACTAATTAGTGACTCACCATCAAAGGGCTTTGGACCACTCTTGAGTGTACTCCTAGTGTTTTGTGCTTCTAGGTTTAGGTTTTGAATCATCGATAATAATGACTTAAATAATGATAATTTTAATAATTAAGTAGACATCAATAATGACATGCAAATTTTAAAATTTGTTGAATTATATATATATAATATATAATATGTTAATTTGACAATTTAAAAAATTAAATAGATGTCAATAATGACTTTCAGATTTTAAAATTGTTGGTTGTACAGATATACAACCCATGTCGGTATGGAAAAGATGTTCATGTAACATAATGCATTAAAATAATAATAAAACATTAAAAAATAAAATAACAATAATAATAATAAAAGTATGTCCGCTCTATATATATATATATATATATATATATATATATATATATATATATATCGTTTTGAAATTATATCTCTGTAGTTTTGAACTAGAATAATACCTCTTTGCGGTTTTGAATGAGACATTTTATTTCTAACATTATATTGTGCAGTTTTGAACGAAAATAATACTTCTCTGCAGTTTTGAAGGAGATATTTTATTTCTAACATTATATTTTTGCAGTTTTGAATGAGAATAACACTTCTCTGTGGTTTTTACCTTTTTTTACCAGAATAATCTCTGTAGTTTCTCTCACTCTATTGGTGAGGGGAAATTCTTTGAGGTTTTCAGAATGCTCTCTGAAGTCATTCAATTTTAATTTAAAATATATTTATAAGTGTGAAAATTAAAGAAATTTAAATATATTTTATTTTATTTTTTAAGTTTCATAAGTAAAAGTTGATTTGAGAGATAATAATTAATGTCATTATTATCAATTACAAAATTTATTTTCCATTTTTAAAGTTAATCCAAAATAATAATTGTTACATTTTTTTCTCTTCTTTTTAATATGAGCACTCCACCACCTATTCCAAAAACTCAACCTAAGAGGGGGAGGCCCCCCAAAATCACCCTAGAGTTCCTTTACGATTATATGGAATCATTAGAAAAAAATAGAGAAGAGAGATGCCAAAAGCCAAATAGAGTTAGAATCATTAGAAAAAAGGAGTGAAGAAAGAGACGTAAAACTCCAAATAGACCTAGAGACAATGATTGATAAAAAAATTAGACTCTTCAAAGATACTATTCAAACTCAAATAGAGGATAGATTCTTAGGGTTCAGGAGTGAATTACGGACAATGAAGGATATGGTTCAAGAAATGAAAAACATAAACAATCAACCCAGAAAGGAGAGGTTGAAGAAAATCACAACTTGAGAGATAGGATTAAAGAGCTAGAAGAAAAACTAACCAACAATTTGACCCTCGGTAATTTGGAAAACAAATTGGATATCAAACCCATCAAAGTGGAAATGAATAAGCTAATTAAACTGGACCATGAAAAGAAAAACAAGAGGAGGATACACTAGCAATAGTAAAAGAATAATTAAATAATAAATCACAAATTGATACAACTTACCTCATATAAGCAAAGAAGCTAGGAAAAATAATTGATCACAAAGATAGGTTGATCTATGTCAAAGAGTCAAAAATATTTATAAATAAAGACCTCATTCCAGAAGGCCAAGCTGAATTAAGGAAGGAAGTTCAAAAGGTAAAAGAAGCCATGAAAGAAGGAAAATGGGCAATAATTAGAAATTGGAAAGCTATTGTTAGGGATAGAGACAAGAAAGATAATAATAAATAAGAATTTGGGACACTCGGGATCCTTTTTTGGAAATGTCGTGGATTTCCATGGCGCAAAGGTCCTATGATAAGTTGAATCCCGAGTGATATTGATATTATTTGTCTAGTTGAAACTTGGGAGCATGAGGAGTCTAAGGTCCCTAACATAGAAGGATTTTGTCTTGTGGTCGGCATGGAACAAAAAATCCCACCGTAGAGGGATATGAGGCATAGCTTGTTATATTAGAACGAGAATTTCTCCTCACATTCAACTTCATAAGATCGACCCTCTCAATCTATACATTTGGATAGAAATTTCAGACACCAATGCTAAGAAGATGTATATAACAATTTGCTACTTTTCACCTATTAATTCTACTTTTTATAAGAAAAACAATCTAGATAACAATTGTCCCTATTATAATTTAGAATAAGATATTTATAGTTTGAAAAATGAAGGTAATATCCTCCTGCTATGAGACTTTAATGCTAGGAATGCAACTAAACAAGCTACTCTTTTAAGTACTGATTCCAACCATAATCCTTTATGGCTAGATGAGGACCTCGTTTTATCTAATAGCTACAAAAGAAGCTCTGAAGACCTAATTGAGAATTTGTTTGGTACTGAGTTGGTCAAGCTCTGCAACTCTCAAGACCTAATAATTTTCAATGGAGTAATGAAGTGGCCAATCTCCAACCAGATGACTTGTATTCATGGGCTATGTAGTAGTGTCGTAGATTATGTGATATCTGATATCCCCGTTTCCAACCAAATAACAACTTTTGACCTTTTAAATGACCATGATCTTGACTATGATCATAAACCTTTAACCCCAACTCTAAACTTTTCCATGCAGAGGCTCAGTGCCATTGAAGAGAATTATGATAATCAAAGGAATTTGTGCTTTGACAAAAGTAAAGTTGACTTTTTCTTAAAGGATTTAAATAGTAAATTAAATCTCCTAACTTATAAGGACATTATTGAATAACTCTATCATAATTTTACAACTACCCTTTCCACTTCTATTAACAAGTTCTCTTTCGAGGTGTCCTATAAAAAGAATAATAAAACGACCAACCCTTGGTATGATAAAAAATGTAAAATTGCTAGGAAAGCCATTAGGGATGCTTCTAATGAGTCTTTAAAACTCAATAAGATCAATACATACAAAACTCTGATTAAAAGGAAAAAAATGTACAATATCAATAAAATGCGAGAGAAACTTTCACAACTATATTAGCTAGATCTTAAGAAGTTCTAGAGCCAAATTCTAAACCGCAATACTAAAGAAAATAATAGGTTTCCCTTAAGGGACTGGAATTCTTTCCTTAAAAGTCTTTATGAGTTCCTTAATGCCATGGACACCATTCCTATTGTCCCTACAAAGGAAGAAGTTTTTTCTTTAGATGACATAGAGTTCGGGGTTAAGTGGCTTGCAAATGGGAAAGCTAAGGACATTGAATGCTACCAAGCTGAATTTTTTATAATCGAAGGGCCTATCCTTATCCCTCACATACACAAGCTCTTGAATTTAGAAGTCAAGAAGGGCTTCCCTAAACCCTGGACACAAAGCTTCATTGTTCCTATTTTTAAAAATGGGGATAGAAATGTTCCCTCTAATTATATGACCATTATGATTAGCCTGATTTTAGCCAAGATTTATGGAATTATTTTGGAAAAGAAGATTAGCCTTTGCCAAGAAAGTCATGGTAAAAGAGCTAAAGGCCAGGCTAGGTTTAGGAGATATCATTCAATTGTGGACCATCTTGTTACCTTTAAGATCATTGCAGAGGAGTTTTGCAATACTAAAACCAAACTTTTGTGTTGTTTTGTTAACTTTAGAAAAGCTTTTGACATGGTTCCTAGGAAAAACCTTTGGAATAGGTTGGAAGAGATAAAAGTGCCTCTTGATTTGAAGGTTGTTGCAATAAGGATGTATGAGAACGTTATCACTAAGTTTAAAAACACTGAGGGCTGGTCAAAAGAGATTAACTGCAATATTGGAGTCAAACAAGGTTGTCCCTTGTCCCCTACCCTTTTTGGCATATATATTAACAAGTTAGAAGATTGCTTGGAAAAAACAGGTTGTGTTGACCCTACTCTCACTAGTATAGTCACCAATCTTCTTATTTATGTCGATGATATCATTCTTATGGCAATGAGTCCCCATGATCTTGAAAACCAACTAAGAATCCTCAAAGATTTTTGCTACAATATGTGTATGACTGTTAATACTGATAAGACTAAGGTCATGATTATTAAATCCAATAAGATCACTTATGATACCTTCGTATATGACAACAACAACTTGGAGGAAGTGACTTCATACAAATATCTTGGAATTGGTATTCACCAGAAGCTCAACTGGAATTATAGCATTGCGAAAAGGATTATTGAGGGATGGAAAGCTTATTATGGGCTTGAAAACAATTGTAAATCAGTTGATCTTTGGAGTTGGGATAAGAAGAAACTCCTCTTTGAGACTCGTGTTACACCTATTATTCTTTATGGATGTGAAGTATGGGAATGTAGTATCTCTCGTGAATCTTGGAGAAAGATAGAGAAAATACAAAAGAATTTTTTAAACCTATAATCTCAAAATTAAAGGAAATATGCCCTATCCCATCCTCCTCTTAGAAACAAGCCTCTCCCCCATTGAGATCACGACTATTACTAGATACCTAATGTTTAACAACAAGTTAAACAACATGGAAGACAAGATGCTTCTTAAAATTGCTTCAAAATCAAGTCATAACCACCATCGACTCAAGCGAGGATGGCATAAAGATGCCTGGTCTTGGCTAAACTATTGGGGAATCATGGAAGACACCATTTTCCAGAATAAAGATACTATTAAAAAAAACGTCAAATCAAAATTTAAGGAGAAAATGTGGTGTGATAAAGAGTTAGAGGAAAANAAGATAAGAACAAATTCTCATGAGCTCCATAGTGAAACTGGGCATTGGTCAATTCCTAAAACGCCATGGGATGAAAGAGTGTGTCACCTTTGTGACACTAAGAAGGTTGAAGATGAAAATCACTTTCTCAGCCTATACCATTATATCTCATTTTCAAAATATTTGTCACAGTACCAACCTTCCTAACCTCTTCACTCAACAAAACTATGGAGATCTTGGAAAACTTCTCTCAATACTTTTCGAGCACACAAACAAAATTCTAAAGAATCCCAAGTAATCACTTGCCCTCTTAAGGTCTCGCCCTGAGTGAGCCTAATCAAATTTAACTCATGAACATTTGCATGATATTCTTAATTTTTCCATAAATCTAAAATTAAAATAAATTGGTTCTTTTTCAATAATTCAAAATAATAAGAAGGAAACTAATATTTAAATACTTAAAATTAAAAAAATTTATTTTGAATTGATAAAATTGTAAATATCAAATATTATAATAAAATTGTTCCATACATCAAATTTAACTCTTATAAAAACACTTTACATGAGATTCTTATTTTTTTCATAAATCTTAAATTAGGATGAATTAATTTTTTTCAATAATTAAAAATAAAAACAATAAAAAGAAAATTAATATTTAAATATTTTAAATTAATAAAAATGTTGAATTGATAAAATTGTAAATATCAAATGTTATAATAAAATTATTCAAGTACTAAATATTATTGTATTGAAAACAATAGTTACATAATCTAAAATTAAAGTTTTACAAATTTAATTAATGTTTTAAGGGTTTTTAAATTGAATTTAGATGATGACAAATAAAAAAATAAAATAAAAATGCATAAAAAAATTAATATTAGATAATAATTGTTTTCCAAATTTAATTGGAATTTTATAAAAAAATAATAAAAATTCAATATTTGATAATAATTGTTTTCCAAATTTAATGAGAATTTTATAAAAAATTATAATTTTATTTGTTGATAAGAATTTGTTTATAAATTTTATTTATAAAAGAAATTGGATAATTTATTAATCATTAAACAAATTAAAAAAACAATTAAAAAATTATTTTATTAAAATATATTTAAAAAAAATCCAAAACTTTACCTCACTGGAAATAAAATAAAAAAGAAAATTAAGTTTGTCCGAGTAAAACAATCTAAAATAATTTAAAAGAACTTGGCTCGATTCATGCGAAAACCAAAGTGGCAAAATAGTAGTTTTTTAAAAGGATGAGAAAGTCAACTAGGTAACCAAAGTGGCAAAATAGTAGTTTTTTATAGTATGAGAAAGTCAACTGGGTTCTTTGAAGGTCCGAGAATTCTTTATATTTCGAGCTTTGTTTCCTATGGAGACTCTCTCTGTGCTCACTATCTTGTTATAAAAAAACTGTGAGAGATACTGTGTATGTAGTAGTTCCGTAGCTTGCAGGACGTGCACAGCTCCATGCAAGGTTTGTTTTAATAATTCAAATTAGTCTACTTCCAGCTTTTGTTTTGTAATAAATGTTTTACTGGTGCTTCCGCGATTGTTTTTATGATTTTCCAAGTGAGTAAGGCATCTTGTGTGTTTTATTGCAGAAAAGAGGTTTGGATTGTAGCTTCTTGAAGAGAGGATCTACAATCTGACTCGAGCTCTTCTTCTTAGGCAGGTAAGACCTTGGACCTGAGCTCCACTCAGGCAAGGTCCTGTTCTTAGTGTCCAATATTGAATTCTGCTGATCAGTGCTGCAGCAATGGCCTATAATGGCACGGATGGGACTGTTGTTCCTACCTGGCTTAACAAAGGAGACAATGCATGGCAAATGGTAGCAGCCACACTTGTGGGTATGCAGAGCATGCCAGGCCTAGTCATCCTGTATGGCAGCATAGTTAAGAAGAAGTGGGCTGTAAATTCTGCTTTCATGGCGCTCTATGCATTTGCTGCTGTACTGATCTGCTGGGTTATATGGGGGTATAAAATGGCATTTGGGGAAAGATTGTGTTTTTTCTGGGGCAAGGCAGGTCTAGCACTCAGCCAACCTTACCTCATCGAACAAGCCCAAATTCCTGCAACAGAGATCATTTTCAGTAACTCCCCGCCAGCCCCCGTACAAATGCCTTACTATCCTATGGCTACCATGGTGTATTTCCAGTTTGTTTTCGCAGCAATAACATTGATTTTATTGGCTGGTTCGGTGCTGGGAAGAATGAATATCAAGGCCTGGATGGCATTTGTACCATTATGGCTCACCTTCTCATATACAGTCGGAGCATTCAGCATATGGGGAGGAGGATTCCTTTACCAATGGGGTGTGATGGACTATTCAGGAGGTTATGTCATCCACCTCTCTTCAGGCATTGCAGGTTTCACTGCAGCTTTTTGGGTATGTTTAATTTCTTGTTATTGTATTTGCTCGCTCATTCAACATGTGATAGGCATGGTTAGTGCAAGGGGTTAAGTCAACTGGTTGTTGCCAATGTTGCTGGGTATTTGGTTAGTTCCATACTAGAAAGTGTCCAGTTCAAATCCCCTTTTTTAGGTGCACTAGTCTACATCAACAAGTTTAATAGCATTTGATTAGTTCTATGCCAGCAAGTCCCCTTCGCTTAGGTGCACTAGTCTATGTCAACAAGTTGTTTACTAGGAATGCCATCCACAAATGTTCGTAAACATCTCTTGGATTCCCCCTGAGGTTTTCTTGGGAAAATAATAAGATATGTCTTGCTTCTTACGCAGATGGTTTGTCATATATATATTTTTGCTTTTTCAGGTTGGACCTCGGCTAAAACAGGATCGTGAAAGATTTCCTCCAAATAATATCCTGCTAATGCTGGCTGGAGCAGGGCTTTTATGGCTGGGGTGGGCTGGATTTAATGGAGGGGATCCTTACGCTGCCAACATTGATTCATCGATGGCAGTGTTAAATACCAACATATGTGCAGCCACCAGTCTCCTGGTATGGACTTGCCTGGATTGCATATTTTTTAGAAAACCCTCTGTCATTGGAGCTGTCCAGGGAATGATAACAGGACTTGTCTGCATTACTCCTGCTGCAGGTATTGCTTCCATATTCCGATCTCCTTTAAGAAACTTTTAATAATTTATTCCCTGTGAAGATGAAATCAAACAATACAATATGTAGGAAGGGGTTTATGGCAGTTTTAAGGAATCTAATGAGCAATTATAGATTATTGATGCGTGGCTTTGTTCTCTGTGAACAGAAAATAAGATGAAATTGGAAGAGACCTGGACCCAATTTGAACTATGAGTAATCCAAATAAAATAGTGGAACTGAACTTTCTAATTCAAAACAAAAAGCAATCTGACCATACATGGTATTAGAAATACATTCCTTCCATTTTCATTGATTTATTTTGAAGTGCATTTTTCTTCCAGTGTAAAATACCTGACAAAGCTAGAGGCATTGATTTTATTAATCCAATAGATGTTCTACATATAGATGTTCCCACCTTGTAAGCATCCTCAGTGCCTCACATCCACCAAGTTTTGAGTATCCCTTCGGTTACAATGCTTTCCTGAATTTCAATGACCACTACCTTTCTTTTGCAGGTTGAAGTCTCGATATTTAAAATTCCACAGACCGAAAATATAGGTTTTTCCTATTTACTTTTGAATTTTGTTTCAGGATACTTTTCCTTTGGAAGCCATTTTTTGGGTTCTGATATAGAGGATGTTGCAATATAGGTTTTGTCTTGAATATATACCCCATGCCTTTTACTTCTTGATGGTGGAAATACATTGTATATGATCGAGATACTTCTAAGTTCTCTGACGATATTACCAAATAACAGTGATCAAATTGCATGTATTTTGAATGATATTATCCATACAAAGATTGTAATTTACTAGTCACGCAAGATGCTTCGTCAATTCTAGAAGAACTTTATGTTTATATATTATATACAGTTGTGTGTTCGTTGATCTTTTGTGTCCTTTGAGACCTACCTGGTCTATACCACTTCTTTTCACCAAAAATCCAATTTAACCAGAATTTACACTAAATTTTGATTAAGGATATATGACAAAAATGTCCATCTTCACCACCATTCAACCATTCAATATTGATTGATGTCGAGGCATTTTCCAACTCACCCAAGAACAGGTCTTGATGTCCATTATCCATATTCCTTGTGCTTCAGGTCTTGTGCAAGGATGGGCAGCCATTGCAATGGGTGTTGTGTCTGGAAGCGTCCCCTGGTTCACAATGATGGTTCTTCATAAGAAATCAACTCTATTACAGAAGGTTGATGACACACTTGGCGTATTCCATACTCATGCTGTTGCAGGAATATTGGGTGGAGCACTTACTGGTCTTTTCGCGGAGCCTAATCTTTGTACACTCTACCTACCAGTCCCAGAATCAAGGGGAGCCTTCTATAGGGGTAAGGGTGGGGTGCAATTCCTTAAGCAGCTGGCTGGAGCAGCTTTTATAATAGGGTGGAATGTTGTAGTAACGAGCATAATCTTGTTGGTGATAAGCTTGGTGATCCCCTTAAGGATGTCAGATGAGCAACTTCTGATTGGAGATGATGCAGTTCATGGTGAGGAAGCATATGCTTTGTGGGGAGATGGTGAGAAATATGATATCTCAAAGCATGGATGGTCTGATGATACATCAAGTCACAGAGATAGCAAAGGGCAGGGTGCCAGAGATGCAACAATTGAATTATGAGGAAGTTTGGTGTCTTTTCTAGAGACCAGTCTCTATGGTTTGTTGATTGTTGTATTTTGTTGGAGACATTGTTACTTTTTTAATCTCTGGTCAATTTTAATTTGTTGGTCTATTGGAATCAAATTGCTTTAGTTTGAAGTATCTCTTATATATATCAAGAGAATAAGGAGATGGAAGATGGACAAATGGTTATTGGTAAGTTTGGTAGTAAGTACAAGTATTTCTTCTACATTTTAGAAGATATAAATTTAAGATGAAAATGAATAAATTGGTAGTAAGAAGTTTGATAATCTTTTTACTTCAAAATTAATATGGATAACAATTTTGATGTCATATTTTGTGAGTCAATTACTCTTACCATAATGACATATCAGTATGATGAGATTTGCTTATTTGTGATATTTTATTTAGGAATAAATTGATTCAAAGCATTCTAAAAAATGGATTGATTCATGTATTTGTTAAATTTATTATTTTAAATTCATAAAATGGATCCACAAACTTTATTTTGAAATTTATTACAATTTTATAAGAAATATGCATTTTCCATGAATTTATTAAATAATTAAGATTCATACATACATTTGACATTTTCTCATCTGATATATTTCATAAAATCCTATACACATTAGGAATGATGTCTTTGAAATGTACAATTGTAAAAGCCACAACTTACAATTATAAAAGCCACAACTTATAGCATTCTTATATAACATGTTGCATCATACATTAAAGTCTTTTGGGAAAATTATTTCCACCACATTTATTTAACATCCAGAACCAAATTTTGTTTTGTAGTCTACAACACAAACTTGAAATTTTTTATTTTATCATGTTTCACTATTTGGTTTAAATGAATATGCACAAATGTGGAGTATAAGAAATCCAACATGACTATGAAAAATGAGAATTGAATTTGTAAAGACAATGACCTAGTTGTATATATCCTCCCCATAAGAAGCTCAATTTTCACATGGAACAATGATAAAGGGTTTTGATAACAGAGGGCCGATAATGATTTTACAAAAAGGGGTGTGAAAGTAATGTTGCATTCTAAAACCTTAGAGGCAACTCACATACTCTCATGTAAGACCATCTCATAGCTTTAGTGTCATTGTAATACTACCAAATTTGGCATCGACAAAATTGCCATGCATTAAAGTGATTGTTGGTTGTGTTATGTTTGCACTAAGAAAAAAAAAAAAGTGCTAAAATGAGTAATTGAAAGTGTGCTAACACTTAACATCAAAAATAACAATCTACTTTAATTGATAACTTAATTCATAATCATACTAAAATAGAAGAATAAATTAATTAATAGAAAGTACATTAATTAAGATCGTTAGAATTGCACATGAAATAAATAGAACATAACTCAAATCATAACACATAACAAGACACCAAAATGTTATAATAAATCATAATATTAACAATTTGAAGATTAAAATTACATCACACTGTAGTCTAAACTATATTTGGGTTAATTTGTACTCTCAGATAGAGGAGAGAGATTTCATATACACTGTTGTAACCTAGGTCTGCAGCCCTGCCTCTCCTCTCTCTTTTCCCTATGCCTTCCTCAATTTTTCCTCTTCTGGTTGGTTAAGTCAGTTTCTCATTATTGAGTGACTTGGTTCTTATTCGTTTCTTTCTTAACGAAGTCTTGGCGCATTTTTGTTTCTATTGTTTCTTGAAGGATAATTACATGTCGTATTTGGTTCGAAATGCTTGTCATCATGTTTTCCATTGATTGAGCTCACAATAGGTCGACCAAGCCTTTTTGTATGCACAAGAAATACCCGTGGACAAACACAACAATCCAGAGCGGTCAATTTCGGGCTTAGATTGTGGGAACATACAGGTTAACTTTCTACGGTGGAGATCCATCAGGCTAATTAGATTAACAATTTTTATGCATTTGGAGTGTCGAAATCGCACAGGGTTTAACATCAAGAGCGAACCCATGAAGTACAAGAATTACCCAAAGTCACAAAGTGAATCTGGACTATCCATCAACAAGGAGACGTGGAGGCAAATCTTTCACTTCAGAGACTTAGCACTTCGGGAAATTTCCGAGCACAACATTCATAAACTCCCGAAGTCCTGAAGAGCCGAAGAGTCGAAGCGCCGAAGTCCTGAAGAGATGAAGAGTCGAAGTCCCGAAGCACATGGAACTCATAAGTCATGACACATGGCATTCATTCCAGGTCATTTGTTGTGTCATTCACCCATTTCCACGTGACACGTGTCACCCTTCTTTTCATGACACATCAACAACCATGACATCATATGACATCAGGCCACCACGTCACTTCGCAGCCTGTACCACTCTGAGAGATTTTCGAGCATAGCATTCATAAACTCCCGAAGTCTCGAAGCAAATCTGGACCGTCCATCAACGAGGACATGTGGCGATAGATCTCCCACTTTGGATATACTGCACTTCAAAGGATTGCACGAGCAGGGAAACGAAAAATCACGAAGCCCGAACTCCCGAAGCGAACCCGGACTGTCCAGATCCATAGGCCATGTGGAGGCAGATCTCTCCATTTTGGAGTACGACACTCCGGGGGATGGTAAGAACTTTTCATTTGAAAGGCCCGAAGCCCAAACTCCCGAAGTAATTTCGGATCATCGATCTCAAATCAACCAGCACCATTGATCCTTCAGTAGGTAAGGAAGGAATATCACCCGGATCACAGATTCCGACATAATCGACGACCACACTGCATTGCGGGAACATAAACTACTCAAACTTTAATTTTCCAAAGTGGTCCTGCAATTGGAACCATGGTATTGTTGGAAAGGTATGTGGCAGCTTATGGGGTATTGCGGGCCCAAAGGTGGCGTGGACCCAAACCACCCTCGACAACTTCCGCAATCACATGCTTATATGACATCAGGTCATCACATCACCTCCACTCACACTCCTACTACTGCTCAAGTTTTTCCACATGTTCCCCTGACTCCTCCCCGTATCACCTATCACCTTCACGCATCATGTTTTCCTATTGGACACTCACCTCCATGTCTTTCTTTTCATGACCAGGTCATCACAGTGAAAGTGGGGAAAAGGGTTAGTTATAGTCGAGACGGAGTGTGCTTAGCTTCTGAAATCTTAGACACAGGCAGAGAGTTAAGTCTCAGCCACAGGTCGACGCAGATTGGTTCCATAACACTTCAACAAACTACCTCTTCCTTAAGAAAATATCTTCTCATACAACCAGTTGTCTCCAATGGCCTCCAACAGCTCACGGGCATGCCATTACTCAACACAGAGCTCTGTTCTGTCACTTTGAGGCATATTTTCTACCAATTCAGTTTCTGCAATGCACACATCAGTTCTGTCTCAAAGAC
Organism: Picea mariana; assembly: GCA_032191745.1. Lineage (NCBI taxonomy): Eukaryota > Viridiplantae > Streptophyta > Pinopsida > Pinales > Pinaceae > Picea > Picea mariana. The sequence goes on along the minus strand of JASDQU010106496.1, from coordinate 13,320 downwards.
AGTAGTAGTTTTTGTTGGAAATATAATTGAGAGGGGTGGTGAATCAATGATAATATAAGGTTAAACTTTTTGTTCTTTTCYGAATCTTTCTAAATTATTATTTAATGTGTTACTGATAGATTAGCATGCATAGATAAACAATATTTGATCCATCAYAAAGAATACACAGAGACACAAATTTCTCATGAGGAAACCCAKAAAGGGAGAAAACCTCTTCTTCTTAGGATGTCAATCAAGCTCCAACTTTCATGTACATCACAGTATTTGAGCTCCAACTTTCATGTACATCACAGTATTTGAGCTCCAACTCAAATATGAGGCTATAACCTCTGATAGCAAGCTACAACTTGCAGAGAGMACCAACTCTCAGATTTCTCTAGCACCAACTAGATGGAAGCACTAACTCCCAGGTTTCTCCAGCACCCACTAGAAGGAAGCGCCAACTCCCCGAATATATTCTAGCACCAACTATAATTTAGAGGAATGCAATCCTCCATAGCACCACCCTACCACTCTGATTGAATCTTGCAAAACTTTACTTACTTGCTCTATCTCTGATATGGTATGTTACAGCTCCATGACTCCTCTGCCTCTTCCAACTTCTATTCTCTATTCCACTTCTATCCTCTATTCTTTCTCCTGCTCCACACACCGATTTTGTTCAGCTTCTCTTTCTTGGTTTTATACTCAGTTCTTCCTCTGCATGCTATACACTACGTCTCTGATCTCCACTTCCAGTACTTCTCTTCGTCACTGCCTACTCACTGACATCCCACTCGAAGTGACACCAATTGTTCTTTGTTTTGCATTTCATTCACACGTCGAGTCATCTGCCTGATCATAATGTGAACTCTTCATCTTCTCTGGTCGTT
>JASDQU010106495.1:91638-141505 GCA_032191745.1 Picea mariana | reverse complement strand
AGTGGTTTTATCAATTGTTTTCAAATTTGAGTTGGTTTAAATTTCTCAAATACAATTAATCATGGGGACCTCTCACTCGTGTAAAGATCATTCACTTTTATTACATGTACATTGGTTATTTGTATTCAATACTTAAAGCTTGAGACCCTTGATATTTTAGTAGGACTAATAATCTTTTAATGATTAAATCAAAGGAGACATTCATCTTTTTATATGAGAAACACTAACATGGATTTTAGTTATGAGTGCATTTTTAAATGGTAATTACTTACTCTTTTAAACACCTAGATGGTAATTATACATGTTAAAGGACAAACATGACTCAAAGGATAACCATATTATTATGGRATAAACATATTATTAAAGAAAAATATATCATACAAYAACATTAAATATTTACAAAATACGAAACAAAAACAAACTTAGAGGAGGAGATTTTATAGTCAAAGAAGTTATTCTAAAGTGCCATAAGATAGGTATATTTGGTTGTCATTTCATACATATGCACCCACACAACATGTCCAACAAAGTAGGAGGGGAACGCTTAGCACACATATGCACCCACACAACATGTCCAACAAAGTAGGAGGGGAACATTTAGCAAGGAAATATGCTAGACTAGCAAAGAAATCAGTGTGACCTTGTAATTTCATGGAAACCAAATCATTATAGGTTGCCACCATCAATGGATAAAATTAGCAAGTTAACAGCATATCCCTTGAAAACAATGATATTGACTTGGTAGCTATTAGGATCCAACAATATAGACTCTGTAGTAATATTGTTGATATTTAGAAAGACAAGGAGATGAATCTATCATGCCTAGAAAGGACGAGTATGATATAATTGTTGAGTCTACAAACATTGACCACTCTACAAGCACAAGAAACATGCCCCATCGGGTTGCATTACAAAGAATAGACTTATTTTGACGTGCCAATTCTAACCAAGTCTAAGAAGTAAGAGGTATATCCTCTGCCAAAGTGACTTTGGACTTGTAGAAAGACTCGTCCCTTTTGAAACTTAGTCTGATTTGGCACTCGCCATTGAATCAACATATATGTATGAGTGTATTTTTGTATGCATCATTTACATATATGTATGTGTGTGTGCGCACACACACACGCATACATATATGTAAATGATGCATACAAAAATACACTTATATATATTGCTAACTTGCAATATAAGAGGGTTGGCGAATGCACATTTAAAAAATAAATAAATAAAAATAAAAACTCTAGAACATCTTGTAAAGAGATGGAAGCTAGATGTATTATTGATTCAAGAAACTGTTATTTATGGGGAGAAAGCAATGGGTGTTTTATCTACTTTTCTAAAAGGTTGGCCTTTTTGTGCCAATGGTGATGTAGGTAACTCTAGCGCTTAGGTGTCGACATAGAAAATGTATTTTTCTTTAAAAATTTGAAGCTTGTTCCCTCTATGATCTTCAATTGATGTCAAAGGAATTTGGGATGGTCTTTTCAGTGTGTAATATATATGACCTTACTCTAACATGCAATGTTTAGGGGAGAACTTTGACCTTCAAAATATAAGAAAGAAATTTGTGATAATGGAAGAAGATTCAAATTTCACCTGAGCCAAGGGGAAACTTGGGGTGAGACCTCATGATTAAATCCTTTGGCAAATTTTCTTGTCTACAAGATACAAGCCACCAATCTATATGATCTTTGACTGAATTGCCTTGAGCCCGACTTGGAGGAATTTTTCATTTTAGAAAGGAAAGGGTTTCAAAAAGATTGGACCATTGTTTGGTGTATAAGGCTTTGTTGAAAAGAGCATATATGCTTAAGTATTGGATCCGTTCTGGGGTCCTTTAGAGCATGACTTAATCTACTTCCAAATTCAAGGAAAAGATGATCAAAATCCTGTAATCCCCTTCAAGTTCAATTATTATTGGTTATAAAGATGAAGAATTCATTTCACTAGTTAAAAATGGGTGGAGGAAAATTAATTATGGGGAAGAAGGATGAATTATCTTTAAATGTTAAGAAAGGCCACAATCGAGTAATCCAAAGCAAAATATAATAACAGAGAAAACCAAAGGAAAATTTCAAATTTATTTATTGGAAACATTGATTGTATTTTTTAAAATGCAAAGAAAGAAGCTTTAAAAGCCTGGGAGGACCAAAAATAAAACTTGTTAGAATATAAGGAAGCTAAGTGGAGATTGAAAAGTAGAGCCCTATGGTTGGGACAAAGAGATGAAAATACGAAGTTATTCAAAACTTTGCAAAATGAAGGAAGCACAATAATACAATATGGGAAATGCTAAAGGCAAGTGACAAGAAGGCTTTGATTTTCAAAGAAATTGTCGAGTTTAAAGTTAACCATTTCTCCTAGTTACACTTCGTGCCAAACAAGGAAAACATAGCATAAATCATTTGTACTTCGGAGTTCTTTCCAAGATTAGTAAATCAGGAGAATGATGCTTTATGTGCAAAAGTATCAAACGAGGAATTAAAAAATGCAATATTATTCTTTCAAAAAGACAAAAGCCCAAGACCATATGGTTGTCCAATGGGCTTTTTTTAAGTGCTGCTATATGAGTAGTTGGAGGAAAATGTATTAGCAATTGTGGAGGAATCTAGAGTCTTGGGTAACGTGTCAGGTACCTTCATCGCAATTTTTATAGCACTTATTCCTAAATAGGAAAGATCCTTTGACGCTTTTCATCTCATTCCTTATGTGACTATATCTATAAGGTTGTCGCAAAGGTAATCGCTCGAAGACTGAAGCCAATCCTCTCTAATGCAATTTTTATGGAGCACTTTGGGCATCTAGAAAATAGGCAAAATCAGGATGCGGTGGGAGTAGCCCAAAATGGGTTACATTCAATATGGACTAAAAGATTTCTTCAATGGTTATAAAGCTTGATTTGTCCAAGGCTTATGACATGGTTAGTTGGTTATTCTGTAGATTAATTTTAATTCATATTATGTTTGGACTTTGTTTTATCAACTGGGTTGAAAGATGCTGTGAGTTCCTGCTATTTTTCTGTCCTAGTTAACGGGTCTATAACAAAGTTTTTCAAACCCACTAGAGCCCCTATTCAAGGGTGTCCATTATGCCCTCTTATGGTCATTTTAGCAGCTAAAGTACTAAGTAGGATCATTAAACCCCACAAGAGAAATGGGAAATAGAAAGGAGAAATATTGGGTAGAAATATTTTCACACATGTTATTTTGTAGATGATGTCCTCTTACTTGGGGCTAGTTCTATTAGGGCGCTTCTTTATGTTAAATAAATACTTTCCCTCTATTGCAAAGTTATAGGCATGGAAGTAATTGTGCAAAAATATTCTATTTATTTTAATGGCTTCTCTGATAAACAAATAATGGTTGTGGTCTGGATTTTGCCTTTTCAAATATTATAATTTAGCCAAGGCGTCAAATACTTCGGATTCACACTCAAAGCCAATCAATATGGCTCTAGGGATTGGGCTTCACAATATAAAAAAGTAGAGAAGAGTCTCTTAATTGTGTTCATGTTGGTTATCTATGGGGAGTCAGTGAACTCTCATAAAGTTAGTATTGGGATCCACCCATATTTATTGGCACTCCTTAACATACATTCCAGTTGGTATAATAGAGAAAAGAAGAAAATGTTTCAGTTTTATGTGGAAGAGAAGCAAGGAAACGAAGATGCCCCCAATAAAATGGACAAGAATAGCAAAGCAAAAAGTCCTTGGATGCTAGGGCTTAAAGAGCATTCACAACTTTAGAAGAGCCTTGGTGGCAATGAACCTATGGCAATTGATCAAGGTTCACAATCTATGGCCGAGGGTTATCCCAATCAAATACATGAATCCTTTGTTCATAGGGAATGGATAAGGTAGAGGAATAATTCCCATTCAAATACTGCAATTATAAAGCATTAGTATTGGTTATCCCTCTTTCAGGGAACAGAATCGCTTGCAAGGTAAGCAATGGTTAAAGCGTAAGGCTAATGGTTGACCCCTGGATAGGGTGTGAAAACAAACACATTATTTCCAAAGATATCAGAGAAAATCTAAGCCAACAAGGAATCACTCATATAATAGATGCTGCAAAACAAGTAGAGGCACTTCATGGCAGCATCACTAGAAGGCAGTCAGGGATTTAGCACTAGGAGAGGAGGCAAAGCAATGGAACACGTTGATAGGAGCATTGGAGAAAAATATTGAACGAAGAAGATGATTCATTGGATTGGCAATGGAACCTATCAGGTGAATTCTTTGCCAATATGGGTTACAAAGCCATGTTTCTCGTTGAGGATACAAATGAATGTTGGTGGTAGAAGCCACTATGGAAGTTGAAAGGCCCATTAAAATAAAAGATTTTTCTCTAGTAAACAAGTAATAGGGTTTTAACTTGGGATAATTTTCAAAATAGAACTTGGCATGGTCTAGGATTTTGTTATCTATGTGGGATGGATGAGGATAACATACAACATATTATGTTGCATTGTGCACTGCAAAAGAAGTATAATTGGAGCTATACAATTTATCAGTAGTGGCAAAGTGTATTGGAAACGTACTCGATGAATACATAAAGAACTAGATGAGTGATCCTGCTTTGGCATAGCTTAAACTTTGCCCATGTGTTGTTGCATGGGCAATATGTATGACATAAAACAGTCTCGTCTGAAGGTAAATCCTTTTCTCCTCTGGAAGTCTTCCATGGCATTAAAAATATGTATCGAGACCTAAAACAACCTTTCATTAAGAGGAATCACAGAAGTTCCAACCCTCTTATGCTAAATAAGTCGGGGTTCTTTTAATAGTGCCAAAGAAGGTAATCCAAGTCCATGCAGCATTGGAGATGTCTTATGCTTACCAAATGGATCAATGTTCTCTTTCAAGTTATCACTAGGGCATGGAACCATTAATTGCATTGAAATGCATGCAATCCTAAACCCACTGAAAATGGCTATGGAAAAGAATTTGAGCAAACAAGACATGGGTGACTCTGAGTTGGTCGTTGAATGGGTTCAAGGGACTATCAGACCCCAAAACCTCTCAAACCCTTACTAGAACAAATCCTAAATGTTGTTGAGTTCTTTGGGGTAACAAGTTTCGAATTTGTCTATTGACAATACAATTATAACATTAATGCTTTATCGAAAGCAGCGGTCTGGGGGCAGATAGGTACAAAGGGGAAGAGATTGAAGCAAAGGTATAGCCCCCTACAAATCCTTGAACATGATAGCCTATAGGCCGATATGCTTTTCAATTTCATGCTCTCTTCATATTTTTTTTCAATTAACTTTGAAAGCAAATTCCTTTTTTTCAGATATGCTTGATGCATGATGTTTCAAAGGATGATAGCACCTCTCTATTTTTGACAAGTGACGTATCCTATTTTTCAGATATGCTTGATGCATGATGTTTCAAAGGATGATAGCACCTCTTTATTTTTGACAAGGCATTAATCCATGTTTTCATCATCCAAGCTTTCGTAGAGATTAGTTAGCCCCAATAGGCATATCTTGTGGATTGTTCAATGGACAACTGTTTTTGGTTATTTAGTGTTTTGGCACATGCTAAATGTAACTGTTTTTTCCGTCCCAATAATACAAAGTCGCAATTTTTTACCTTCACAAAAAGATACTCATATACATGGATACAAATACATTCCGTGGATGTTGATCTCCCCAATGAACCAATCACTCGTTGGCTCATACATACATACATACACATATATTCCATATATATACATACAATACACACACACACACATATATATACACATACAAAGCCCCAAGGGTTAGCTCGGTTGGTTCAACCATTCCCACTAAGGCATGTCTGTCCAAGGAGGTCATGGGATCCATTCCCACCAATTCTTGTGAGATTCTTAAGTGCAAGATACATTCCCACCAATCCCTATGGGGTTACTAGGTCATAGGATCCATTCTCACTGATTGTTGTGGGGTTACCAACCACTATTGCCACTAGCAGTGGACATTGCTCTCCATCTTAAGAACACAAAGAAAAGAAGGAAAATGTACAAGGCACTAGCAAGGTACCAATTTCATCATCTTGAAAATTTCAGTGAGACAGTCGAGAGAATTTATTTCTTCGGGAAAAAAACATACAACTACACATGCATATATACATATATAACTAATCAAAATAAGATTGTATTGTCTTCATCATTGCATACCAAACCAAATCCACATATTAACTCACCAACTAATAATCACATGTAAACACTAAAACATTGTAACATATCATTATATTCAATACTTTATACATCTCTCATGTCCTTGTAATTTACTGCCACTGTGGATTATGGCGGCTGTAACTGCTACAGATTGCGCTTTACAACCAACCAACAGTGCTTTTCCATTAGGGTTTTCCATGAAGTATATGCTATGACTTGACAAGAAGCCTAGCTGTGCAGCACAGTAAGCCCGTCCTCTTGCCTTCCCTGTAGGGATTGCTAAGATGCATGGATGTGATATCCCTTCAAACAGAAGTGACAGGGATCTTTTCCCTTATAAAACTTGGCATAGTGTACATCCTGCCCAGCATTGTGTTTTCTTAAACCAGAAACTTGTTTGAGTTTCTGACCTGGAGGTGGTCTTTAGGTTCTGCTGAAAGCCAGCCGACACTGGACAGGAATTGAGTTCTATTGGATGAAGTCCCCTTTCCCCAACAAACGATGCTGCAAAATTCAACCTTCAGTAAAACTTAAACCATCCGCCATAGTGATATATTGTCTGGTAAGAGAATAATTACTCAGCAGACACTTTTAAGCAATTTGATTTTCCTAAGTGGTCGGTGAAAGATCACCCAGAACAACTTTATGCTTGGTTTGGAGATCTATTTGCAATGTCCATATCTGATTCTTTCAGTTAATTGCGTTCTAGCCATGCATCCTGGATTAGTCACGGGATTGATGAAAATTGAATACTTTTACTTAGCATCTCTGATTGGCACTGCTTTGCTGATCAAGCTTGCACCTGTGTGATCACTTTGATGTACATGTGAGACCCTTGGTTCAGATTATAATTTACAGTCAGGAGAAGGCATTATAAGTTCAGAATGTATGTATTGCTATGCCTTTGGAAGTTTGGATTTCATAAACCATGAAAGGTTGGGAAGCTGTGTAGCCTTGCAACAGCCTCTAAATAGTTTTATGGTTTCATGGGAAAAGTACTTGAGAGCTTCTAGATAATTTTCGGACATATATATGCCAGCCAACATTCTCCCAAAACAGGCTTCAATTTTGTAAATGAAAAAATAACTAGAGAAAAGAAAGTGTGTCAAACAGCATATTGTTCAAATTGCCAACTGCACCTCCCAAGTCTCATACTTGCCTAAGGCTGCTGAAAGGCAGGTTACCCTTTGAAACTGATGCCCTGAAACATTCTACTTTCCTCTGCTACAATGTACTGTACAAGCAAATGTAACCACAGCCCCTAGTAGCAATGGCTACAGATAAATTTTATATTGTGGGCAACGGTTTTTTTTGGGGGCATGGGGGAGTGGGGTTTTTGAAGAAAAGGTTTCCCTAAAGAACCAAGTAAATTGGGTTGATTGATTTTATAGGAGATGATTTTGCTGAAAGAAACTAAAAGTCAGTGAAGAGAGGATATTCCCTATAATAGCCAAAAACTTAAACTTGACTGTTTGATGCCACAGCCTGAAAGGATACAGTGCATTTAACCTGCAATAACTGGAACTTCAGCTATATTCCAACTTAGAAATGAGAAGGAAAATAGAATATGAATCATAAGACAACTCTTGGATGGAACATAAGGGCATGATAAATATAAACCAGGATGTCAATTGAGGAACAGAAACCAAATGACAGAAGAAATAGAACATGTCAATGGAGACAAAAATTAGTTTATGTTACTCTATGSAACAATAATGCTGACTGCTACATAATTTCCATTTGGCCTTGCCATTTGAGTGCTAGCACTGCCAAAACCTCAGTTGTTCAGTTATTCGTACATGGAATAAATTCCATYCTCAMAGACAAATTTATGTGTTTGATTGCCTTCTTTTTTCCTACATGATTCATAAGAGAACAACTCTTCGAAGAACATAAACGAACAATAAATACAAACCAAGATGGCAATTGGGAAACAGAAACTGACCACAAGCAATAGAACATGTCAATAGACAAAAATTAGTTTATGTTACTCTATTGAACAATAATGCTGACTGCTACATAATTTCCATTCGGCTTTGCCATTTGAGTGCTTGCACTGCCAAAACTTCATTTGTTCAGTTACTTGTACATGGAATAAATTCCATCCTCAGACACGCACACATTTATGTGTTTGATCGCCTTCTTTTTGCCTCTCGATCACCTAAATGCAAGCCAATAGAAATGTCCTCACTGGAACCATCTTTCCCATCCCTAAGTGCAGAGAGGTTCTCACACTTTGGACTTTTAGCCTGCTCTGGATGGCCCAATGACCTATGAAAATCCTTCATAAATTGGTGCTCAACACTTGTTGAAGGCTCAGCCAATTTTGTCATGAACTCTGACTGCCTAAATATTGGGTTCACTTCAGCTCCACTCTGGATACCCAAATGCTGTGTATGAAAGCTGGACATGTCATCATTATCAAATTGCATAAGTGGACATACCTCTTCTGTTTTCTCCTTTTCGGCCAAAGTCAAGGGACCAATTCTGTATCCTCTTGGAGATGATTCCCCAACGGTTGAATCAATAGTCACTGCTGATGACCACCGCTTTTGTTCTTCAACAGCTTCTGCAATAGTAGAAGCAGTAAATGGTGATTCAGGAGGCCTCTACAGGTCTAAAGTTTAAACCCTTAACCAAAGCATCTTAAATTATATGTGATACTATTTGTAATAACAAGGTCCAACTTTGCATTCAAAAACATTATCTCATTCCCCTGTCCTACAAAGATGATTCACTAGTCAGCAAAGAAAATGTAGAGGATGCTTGTTTCATCATCATTCGGAGTGAGAAAAAATGATTTGTTGAAATTATGGATAAGAAAGAAAATATAACATCAATCATTTTGTCAAATCTATAATCCCCTGCATTTCAAACATGACAATAACTAGAGAATTACTTGAGCTATGAAATGCCTCTAAATATCTCTCAAAATATTCAATCTCGTTGCAGCGCTTTGAAATGCAATCATAGCTCAAGCTTTCTTAATTACCTATCCAATATGTACACATTAGCATTATTATGCTTAGTCCAAAAAAACACATAAAGACAAAACCATCAAACATCAATCATAAGATCATCTCAAGACATCCCTAATCCCAACTTAATAGCCTATAATAATTTAAAACCTAGTTCATATAGGATACAAACTTGTGCAGCCTCTAGTAGCGGCCAAGATATAACTAATGCAAATACATCGTCCTGACTCTCATAAGGCATGATTCAGGAAACTATGCTTGTAGTTCAAATTTAAACACAATGCACAGTGCAACAACCCCTTTTTCTACTTTGAACAAACTGCCAACAGAAAGTAAAACAAGGATGGAGCAATTAAAACATAGCAGTATAATTTCCTTCCAATGTGCACAATGCTAATATCAATAAAGTAATAAAACTCTGAGAAAACAGAATCCAGGGATCAGTTCAGACCTCGAAGACCTCCAGCACCAGTGATCATCTCAAGCTGAAGTAAGTCCAGGAGACGGCCAAGGTCAACACCACTGGTCCAGTTTTCAGGACCAGAACCATTCTTCAGTTTCAACCTCCCACGGTTTGCTGTGCCGCCCCATATAATTCCAACTGGCCTTGGCTTCTCGCCACTTTCCTCAGTAACTAGTATAAGGCTTCCACTATCACCTTCTAGATCGAAAGCTTGTTTATTCTCTCCTACAACGAGGAAGTCCGTAAAAAAGCAGATACCTTTTTCATCATTGTATTCAAGTGCATACGCCATTATAGTTCCTCTTGTCAGACCAGAACTTCTTCCTACTTTCACCACTTGCTTACCAATGAGGCTCCCAACAGGAGCCTGTAGGTCAACCAACATGACTTCACCCATGTCTCCAACACCTTTCACTGTAGTAGTAACATTGGAAACATCAAAGCTATCTGCAAAAGGTATGAAAGCCCCATCTGCTCGCACAAATGTTTCTGTTTCAAAACAAAACAACTAAATTAGAATGAGATGAGCATGTTTTCTACAATTAGTTAAGGTGTACATCATGAATGGGATTCTGAAGTTTCTGGAGATAACCTGGATTCATGCCAGCGAAAATGCCATACCACAGATCATCTGTGATGAATGATGTCGCCCTCTCAACAGCACCTAAGTAGACACCAGGACCAAGGTTTGGTGGCAATGGATGAAACATCTTCTGGTTCGGATAGTCTAAATCTACTGCTACATGACGATTTGTCAAGAATCCAACCTGACGAGAGCCAGTTCGACTTTTAACTATAGCTCCCAATGTTCCATATGTTTCTTGGCTTGCAACCTGTAACAAGGTTTAGTAGAAAGACATGAGAGCTGTTAAAAATAAAAACAAAAAAGCTTATCACTGCTAAGCATGCAAACAAATAAAAGACAGGAATCACAAGCAAAATACACAGAAAACAATAGGAAATAGCCTCTGCCTGATAAGTGTGAGATGTGTAGATAGGAAATATAACTAAAATTGATACAGAAGCATTTTCTTTAATCCGTCTAATACAAAGTCAAAATGCCAAAATTTCAGTTTCTGTTCAACAAAAGTAACTGGACAGAAGAAAGCAGTTCAGCATTTGAAAGTTTTCAGAGTATGTAGAACAGTAAAAGCATCAAAGAAAACATATGTCAAACTAAGATGAGTGATGAAATCATAACTTTCAGTGTTAGCTGAAGACGAATAACAGATGAAGAAAATGCTGCATATTTTACTAGAACTCACAAAACTAAAGCAGCATGAATCTGTCGACTATTCGATCTGACACTATCTACTTTAAAAAGCCATCACCACACATAAACCCACTAATAACATTGGGACAACAACTCAATAACCTACAAAAAAATGGGATCCATTATACTTGCACATTGGATAGCATATCCTGGGCAGAAAGGTGAGGAGGAACAGAATTGTGATAGATTTGCAACCAGGAAAAGCATCTGCTAAGGGAAATTTTAGTGGTTAATATTTGTCATTGGGCTGTCTTCATTTGTGATGGAAAAATCGCCAATTATAAAGGTCTAAATCAAATCTTATCGACCATTGAGAACAGAAATGCCTCACTCCCACCATAAAACAGCATATTGTCGCAAAAACAATGACATTCCAGTGCATGCTACCCACACACTAAATTTAAAATAGGTTATGACATTCCAGTGCATGCTACCCACACACTAAATTTAAAATAGGCTACATCAAAACACATTTTCCACAAGATAAATACATTCTGTGCCTTAAAGGCTTCCCACCCCAAGTGAAACTATTATGACGATCCATTACCAAAACACTGTCCAAAAGTTGCATTGTAAGCCTTTAACATTCATAGCCACCATGTGGCTAGAGCCCTGCACAGATTTGTACAGTACGGATTGAGGACAGTTCATACAGTACGGATTGAGGAAAGTGTACAGCTGCTCTAGGCACAGAAATCGAGGCATCCATTAATTTCTTGGTTTAGAGGTGTCGCAGAGACCCGGTGAGATCTTTCTCTCACAAGGTAAGTATGCAGTTGATGTGCTTCGCAAATTTGGGATGGACTGTAAGCCCATGACCACACCTATGATATTTAACCTAAAGAAGTTACAGGATCAAGCTACAGGTTTAGATCCAAAAGACCCTACAGTATACCATCAGATTATTGGGTCTTTGATGTACCTAGTACATACCAGACCAGACATTTATTACACAGTAAATGCCCTCAATCAGTTCATGTGTGAGCCGAAACACATTCATATGGTAGTTGCTAAGCATATTCTCAGATATGTCCGGGGTACTATAGCCTATGGGCTCAGATACACTTCCAGTGGAGGTGTAATGCTTCATGGTTATTCAGATTCAGATTGGATGGGCAGTACAATGGACCGGAAGAGCACTTCCAGATATTGTTTCAGTTTGGGTTCAGCTATGATCTCCTGGTCCAGCAGGAAGCAGGGCTCCATAGCCCAAAACACTGCAGAGGCAGAATACATCACTGCAAGTGATGCTAGTAAAGAAGCAGTGTGGCTTAGAAAGCTACTCTCAGATTTGTTCAATGTTGAACTGGAACCCACAGTAATTCACTGTGATAACAAGAGTTGTATAAAGCTCTCCGAGAATCATGTGTTTCATGACAGATCGAAACACATTGAGATGAGATATCACTATGTTCAGGACATGGTGCAGAAGAATGTTCTCATCATTCAGTAAGTTCCGACTACAGAACAAACCTATATATAGAAGTGGTTTCTCCCTCCCTTGTGACACTTGATGCATGTGATCTACCTCCTCCAAGCTGATATTAAGACTGAGGTTTGTTGCGGCTTTTCTGGACAGGTTTACAAGGGTCATTTCAGTTCTCCCTTGCGTGTTCTTGGTCTGCACCACCCTATCGAGGGTTTATCTCTGCTAGCCCGTGACTATTTGTGCTTTCCGTTGGACTGCTGGTGTCCATCCCTGCTTGCCATTTAGGTTTCTATGTTTGCTGTTGGTTTGTTGATGCTCATCCCAGTCAACTGCCTTGGTTTCTATGCTTAGTGATTGGATTGTTAGGCCTGATATTGGACCGCTGGTACTTGTCTCTGCTTGAAGTGGGCATCTGTGTTTAAAGTTGGGCTGAACGTGTTAAATCAGCTTAATGCTGATTGTGGGTTTATTTTTCCAGCCCTAGGTTGGACAGTGATTTGTATTCAGCCCTAATACTTGGACAGTGGCTTGGACTGTGTTCTTGACTTTGATTTTCCAGCTTCCTGAGTTCTGGTTCTGATTGCTTAACCTAAGAGTCTTTCTTGGCATTGTCCCTATGTCCATGAGGAGATCAACCCTGAGGGTTTGATCCATGATTCACTAAATTTTTTCTGAGCATACACTGGAGGAAGGCAACAGCAGCTAATCAGGTACATTTGTTCTTATATACAGCTGTGGTAATACTCAGATCTGGGTTATGTATGTTATTTATACACTATTGTTGTTAGGTTATGCATCAGATTTTTAAATGTCTTGCTGATCATATAATTACAGTAGCTAATGATTTATAAATATAAGAATTTTTTGTTTTGAGCTAGACTACTGTTTTTGCCCTTGAATTCTAACAAAAGGGATGAATCAAGATCAATTTTGACGAAGCCTCGAAGGTTAATCAAGGTAAGGTAGAAGCAAGGGAAGTCATAAGAGACAACAACGCTAACTTTTGTCATGCTTCACTCAAAAAGTGGGAAATCAAAAAATAACCAAGCTAAGTTCAAGAGATTAATTGTGGAGGGAGACTCAACATCACTAATAAACAAATGAAAAAGGAGCCTACAAAGGCCTAGTGAGCCCTAAACATGGAATAAGTTGGTCAAAAGAGGCAGAAAAAAATCTTTAAAAAAATAATATTTGCATGTGTTGAAATAGAGGCCAACAAGGCCACAGATTTGCAAGCAAATCTATCAATGGAAGAAAAAAAGTTTGCCTCCAAAGTGATGTCCTTGGAGAATATAAAGGAAAAGAAAGATTGGCAAACCAAGATTTAAAGATATTTTCAAGACCACCCAAGGTAATCTTCCATATCTGTTATGCATGACCACCCAAGGTAAGACATCAATCATATCTACAAAAGGACATCAATTTGAGACACCCTACATGACCAATCTTCTAAAGAGGACAACAGAGCATCCACTCTTGCAACATTTACTGAAGGACGTGGTTATAAAAGGGTGGAGCATCTTGCATGTGTCCTTGCTTTGGGAAAAAGGTAATATATTATGAACACTAGCCAAGAAGGCAACGAACATGAATGGGGCAGTGCCAACAGGGTTGGGCATAAGGGGAAGGGAACAAAAGGGAAGAGGCAAAGTTCCCATCTTGGAGAATATACATCGCAAGTGGATAACGGATTATGACCCAAACATCTTGGCAACAAGAGAAGTGGAATTTCAATCCTTTGTTGAGGAGTGGACGCAGTTAGAAATAAAACTCATCCCTGGATGGCAAGACATGGGAGGGACAAGGCAAAGGCAAAACATCTTTGTTATAGTTGCCTTCATAAGGTAAAAAATCAACCACTCTCTAGTAAATGTAGGAGAGGTTCTAATTCATATGGAGGAAAATTAAGAATGGGCTTTCCTTCACCTAGTGGAGGAGCAAGAAGACACAAGATGTGATCAAGGAATTGAAGGACAATTGCTTGAAGAAGAAGAAGAAAATTCAACTTGCAATTCAAAAGTCTTCGAAGAATAAAGGCATAGAGAGAGATGCTCCAAAATCTTAAAAAGTAATAGGAAATTAGAACATCAGTGGTGTTTCAAATACAAGATGACATCTTGAAGTTGATGTGGAAGATTTCTAATGACATGGAAAAATTATTAGCAAGAGGTCAATCTTTATCAAGGAGATGTGGAAAAGCAGTCAAGACTCAAAACCAAGTCATCCCATGGCAGACAAACAAGTTATTCCTAAATAAAATTCTTCAATTGTGATATTTATCATTTTTTTAATTTTAGAGTTTCTTGATAGAAATATCTATTAGCAAATTTATAGTCAGCAGTCTCAAAGTTTGATCGTAGAGGATAAAATTTGGTCGGAAAAAATTTGTACTTCCATCAAATGGCCAAGTGTCTCAATGGAATCTATTAATTTTTGTTTTCACTCAATCAATAGAGTATATGTTAACTTATTTGAAGCCAAGGCAGGGTATGTTAGTATATGATATAATCAGTTTTTGCAATATGCTTACCTTATTGGCCACCATGGACAAGATAATATAAAGCTTATGTTTCATCAAAATAAAACACAATCCACACTGATAAATACAAAGATATAAAGAATGTTTTCTTTCTACAATTATAACACATTGTACAATCATCAATCGCGTGCATGTTATGATAATCAACATCCATGTATAATAAATTAAATCCCAATTCAACAATGTCCCTAAAAAAGAATGGTAATTACAACCAATCTAAATCAGACATTGGGTGAGACAACCCTTAAATATTATCATGCTGATAATCACCATTCATATATCAATCAACACATCAGACTTCAATTTTTTCATATAGATACATGTTCTTTATAAATACAAAGATGTAAAGAATGTTTTCTTTCAGCAATTATAACACATTGTACAATCATCAATCGCAAGCATGTTATGATGATCCACATCCATGAACATGATAATATAAAGCTTATTTATCATCAAAATAAAACACAATAGACACTGCCTAGAATATCTTTCCATATAGATATATATTCTTTATAAATACAAAGATGTAATTAATGTTTTCTTTCTAGAATTATAACACATTGTACAATCATTAATCGCATGCATGTTATGATAATCAACATCCATGAATTATAAATTAAATTCCAATTCAACAATGTCCCGAACAAAGAATAGTAATTACCACCAATCTAAATAGGACGTTGGGTGGGACAACCCTTAAATATTGTCATGGGATAATCACCCTTCATATATCAATCAACGCATCGAAAGTATGGGAGTTGATTGTCTCTATTTGGATATGGTCATTTGTTTCTTTAAAGTTTACCAAATTCTTTGGTTTGTTGTGACTGATACCAAAGCTTAGTTTTCCTTCATGTACCTTGGTCTCCATTAACTTTGTCAAACATTCCTCCATATTCGTCCGCCATCCATTTTCCCATCTATCAACTTTTAATCCTAATTTTCATAGCTCTCATTTTTTGTGCATTTCTTCAAAAGTTCAGTTCGGAGTAAGAATTAAGACAAATATACCCATTAATTTTAGCCCATCTAGATATAGTTTCCCAAGCATTGACCTTTCAAGCCATCTTTATTTGGCCTTAAATTCAACATTCATCCATATATTGGTCTTTTGATCAATTATTCCTTCTAGATTTAAGACTAAATCCATCAATAAAGCAATATTCTAAAATAATATTCTCTTAGAGTAATGATAATATAAAACTAACTAAGGGCTTGATCCTTGGATAGGTAGTAAAGGCCAACACAAACTACCTCCTTAGGTGACACGGGAACTTCAAAGCAAAGGGTATTGTCCACTAACACAGATTGTGAATTGGGAGAGGTCTACAAATTGGCAACAAAAATGGCTCACCTGGGAGGAAATTGGATTGGGAGAAGATTTTGCGGAAGTTTGGAAGTCATATACAGATGCCCTGAAAGATAGCAATGTCAAATTAGGGGAAGATGAAGACCAGTTGTTATGGTCTCTTAACCCTTCTGAGACTTATGCTCCCAAATTAGGATATAGAGCTCTTGTGGAGGAAGGTTTAGTGGTGGAGAATCATTTGAAAGTTAAGGTGTCCCTCCAAGAATAAAATATTCATGTGGCTGGCATTAAACAACAAGGCTCCTACCTGGGAGGTTTTACAGAAGAAAAAAAAAACAACTTTTTTGGCCCAGGATGGTGTAGTTTATGCCAAAAAGCAGAGGAAACTATAGATCACTTACTTTTGACTTGCTTCTTTTCCAAAGAAGTCTAGAAAGAAGTTGGAAGCATGACAGGGCTAAGGAATGCATCGGAAGGAGGAAGAACTAAAGAAGCCTTCAGGTCTTGGTATTCAAACAAGGAAACAAGAGAGAGCTCTGCCACTCAATATAGCATGGGGAATATGGCTCGCTAGAAACATGAATCTTTTTGAAGGACAAGAGACCCTACCCCTTAAATGTGCAATTCAGTCTCTTAATATCCTAAATGTTTATCCTTAGGTTGAGGAAAAACAAAAAAGACCGAACAAAACAAAAGGAGTCATCAATACAAATATTCCTTGGACATACTTTGATGGTGCCTCTCAAAGGAATCCTCCAGTAGGAGGCTTGGGAGGAATCTTGTATCTCTCCTCAAATCACAAAATAGCTTTCAATGCTGGCATTGGGCAAGAAACTAACTACTATTGTGAACTAACGGCTCTCAAATTAACCCTCCAATTGGCTCAAGTATATGGTGTTACACAACTTCAAATTTTTGGGGATTCTTTACTGGTTATCCAATGGATTCAAAAGGAATCATGTCTCGGAGATTTTACTTTACAACCACCTTTTGATGATATATAACAACAGATGACAGCCTTCTCACGCATCTCTTTGTCTCATATATACAGGGCCAGGAACAAGGTAGCAGATGGCCTTTGAAAAGAGCCATTGGGGCTGGAGTGTGGTACCTGAATCTTTCAAGATGGACTCACAATTGATCTCCCTCATGCGCCATGGATATAATTCATTTTTCCTGAGAGTGGACAGATTGCAGATTTGCCTATTGAAAGATGTAATTTTGTATATTTTTGTCTTTCAAGTCATGGAACAGCCATATTTTTTTGAAGATGCTCAGAGATTCATGATAGTGGACAGTTTTCAGATCTTGATATTGGAAATTGTAATTAATGTCCTTTTAAGTCAAGAAAAACTATCTTATATAGCTCACAGATATGTGAAGCAGGTATGCAGAGCTGATGCTCCATCTTGCTACAGAGCCTTTATTTTTGAATGCTTTGAGGCATGTAACAATGTAATTTTGTTTTATATAAAAATTATAGATTTTTTTCCTTCTTAAAAGATATAAACTAACTAAATAAAGGAATAGAAGGTAAGCTTACACCATTTCATGATAAGGCAATCAAAATTAATCTTGATTGGAGTTCTAAATGAGTTTGATCTTAGAAGCAACTACACAAGTGGACCCAAGAGAGATTTCAACTCCCCTTAAAAACACCCTAAAAAGAGCAATGACTAGGAAAACTGGAGAATTAAAATGAAAGCACAATTCCTTCCTTCAAATAAAGAGTAAGGAATTATGAATGAATAGTCAATAAGCACAATACTTGTTCAAGTTTTGCAAATGGGGTGACAAGCTAAGTGTGATTGACTATGGGGAAAAACTCCATGGTTAAGTGCACTTGAGGCAATGGAGTCTTGGGATGGGTGACCTTTGCAAGAAGACCTGGTTACCAAGTGCAAGACCTAGAGGTGACAATTGACGCTACATGATTTGTTTCACTAGTTCCAATCCCACTTATTCCCCCCATGTGCATCACCTAAGGCAATGACTGCTAAGCAGACTAGGACTAGGGGATAAGGACCAAAAGTTAAGCATGGTCCAACAGTTGTAAGGAAAGTTGTGAAGGTGAGCCCCAATCATAGATTAATTTAAAACTAGTTCTTGAATAAAAAGCTATCATAAGTTATTCATAAAAGTGCCTTTATGTGCATGTCATTGTCAAAGGAATTAATATTAAGACAACAATTACATGTATTTATAAATATTTATCACCAAAACTCCCTTCTAATTTTTTCAATAAATTTAATATTTTAAAATTTTAAATCACTTTTCAACTCACATCCACCTCATGACATTTATAATGATCAAACCACTAGTGTATTTAATTTGTCAACCACAAGTATGAGGTACAAAATGAGCTATTTTGGACACCTTGCACCTTCATCATTGACACCTTCAACACTGACATCACACCAATTTGAACACATCACACCTCAAGAGAAAATATGGAGGCAAGGACCATTCCAATACATATTTGGTAGAAATTTGCAGGTCAAACATGATGCCATGTAAGCACCACATGCCCCTAATGTTAGCTTGCCCAAGTATTGACCACTCTCCCCCAATTAAAGCTTGGGAGAAATTGGTCATTACTAAATGACGCTCATGGGAGATGGATCGTATATGAATGATTTTAAATACTCTATGTGTTTAATCGACAAAATAACATATCATAATGTTGGGATACAAAAGCACATTCATCGCTGACATGGCACCATTTTGACCATGTCACACCCCACAAGGAACTATTGAGGCAAGGAACACTCCAATACATATGTGGTAGAAACTTGCAAGTCAGACATGATGCCATGTAAGAAACACATACCCCTAATGTTAGGGTGCCCAAGTAGTGGCCCCTCTCCCCTATTCAAACTTATGAAAAATTAGTCATTACTAAATGATGCCCACGGGAGATGGATCATATGTTAATGACTAAATGATGCTCATGGTAGATGGATCATATGTGAATGACTTTAAATACTCAAGCATATTTAATTGAAAAAATAATATATCATAATGTTGGGACTACAGAAGGCCCTCACATGCTTCATATGAGAGTAATTGAAAAAGATATACAACCAAGATTGCAGTGAACAGAGAAATCCCACCACCTAAGAATCTCTTGAACAATTGCCTTCCCAAATTAATGAGAGTTGAAGAATCAAAATTAAGTTTAACAAGGTTCCTAATGAGGTAAGTTATTTTCTGTTTTTAAGTACTTTGGGCCGTGGCATTCAAAAAAGGCATTTGAAGATTTAAATCTCACATAGTTCTTTGCAAAAGGCTATTTTACACCAATATTTATCATTATTGAAAACGAGGGAAGATTTTTCAAGGAGAGCCTTGGTTCTTTGATAGCGTAGGACTCTGTGACACACTAGCCAATTGGATTAATGTAACAGAATAAGAACTTACTTGAACCAAGGTCTAGATTAGACTTTATTTGTCGCTCCTAGAACTCCAGTGTGAACAAGATTTTGACAAGATTGGGAATTCCCCAAGAGAATGTTGAGTCTGTTGATTTAACTAGATAGAGGTCTAAAGATCATATGAAAGAATTAATGCCATTACCTGAAGATTGTTTTGCAACTTTTGTACCACAAATGGGAACAATTGATTAACTCCTTAAAAATTCCATTCTGTTATAAATATCAGCATCTAATCAAAGCATATCCAAAATCTCTAGCAGCAACCGTACAGAATTTGTGGGAGCTTAAGCAAGAGAAAAAAACTGAGGAGATTTGAGAAACTAAAGGATAAAACAAAAAAAAAGAAGTGGAAGTTATCATTTTAGAAAAATGGGTTGAACGAGTAATCGGAAATAAAGATGAAGTTTAAAACCTGATGGAAGAAGGAATGAAAATTGAGGAGAGAGACAGGAATAAGGATAGGAAAGTAATAACTTAAAGAATAATTTGAGGCAAAGATAAAGAAGCAATGGTATAATGGAGAAATTTATCAAAAGGAAAAATGGAAGTCGAGATCCTTTTATTAACATGGATCTTATCATCTCATTAGGCATCAATGAAGGAACCAATAATTGGGTCGAGCTTACAACATTGGCAGCTCTTCTCAAATTAGCCATTGAGAGGAATTTGAGGAGCCTACAAGTCTTTGGGGACTCCAAACTTCAAAGTAATTGCAGATTGGCTCAATGGAAAAATTACAATAGAAGATATAGGTCTTCAAGCAGTGACAGATCAAATTACAACTGTGAGGAGAAACTTCACTATGGTTTCTTTCACTCATATTTTGTAGGCACTCAACTCCAAAGCTGACTCCTCATCCAAAGAAGGGGTACATTTGGAGGCAGGAATAATGAAGTTAATGGAAGACAATGAGGGTGCCATTTCAGAACATCCTCCCTTCCACTTTCTGTAATCTATATGCCTCTCATTCTCTTTTATCTTATTTGGCACTCTATTTGATGATGTACATGATCAGATGGTTGGTGGGTTTTTTCTGTTTTAATTTAACATTCCGTGAAGCCTGAATTGTAATGGCAGCATGCCTGTGTATCAGAGTTTCTTATGTTCTTGGGAATAGGGCTGGTGTCTTTTTGAAAATGATGTGGTTTTGATCTAAGGCATCAATAATTTGTGGTCTACAGCATTGATTTGTGCCACGACACAAATATCAAATGTAATGTATTTTTTAATCATATATTATATTACACCTTTTTTTATTTGTGCCACAACACAAGTACTGAATGTAATGTATCTTTTTAAATCATAAAATACATTACACTTTTTACCGAGGAAAAAAATAAATGGGAGATAGTGGACATTAGAGTTTAGAAAGGTCGGTTCAAATCGTATAAGATGTGCAGCGAATACTAAAGAGAGGATCGATAGGTTTGTAACAAGGGAAACCTAGTTTAAGGATAATTATGCATTCAGCTATGATGATTTTAAGGGAGCAATGTTAAGATCATTTGGCCAACCAGATTTCACTTACTTCCATCAAGAAAATTTTAGAGGAACTGAGGTTTTGGAAAAATGTGTCTAAGGCACCTAGATTTGAGGGAGAAATGCAAGGATTGATGGTAGGGAGACAAAAACACAATACCAAAAAGCATTATCTTGGACAGGAACTCAAATTTATTAAAAGCACCCAAAGTGTTAGAACATCAACACTTTCGAGAATATATCTTGTAGGAGAAAGAGAAAAATTAAATTCAAGGAAAGGTCCAAACAAAAGGCTTGTCGACTTAAATTACTATTAGAGAAAAATTGAGATATTGACAAATCTATCTAGACCAATGGAAGTCAATGAGGAAAATTTCTAGACCAAATTGGCTCAAAGCAAGGGCTAGAAACACAACCTTTCATAAAACTTCTATCTGATTAAGGAAAATAATAGAATCATCCAATTATTGAGGTGGGGATTTAAACTTAGTTTTAAGACAAGGTGAGATTTCGGGAGAGTTGAGTAGAATGGATACCTTGGCTATATTTTTCTTGGAGAAAATGGAATCCCTCGAGTTAGGTGACTTAGATACAATCGAGTTAACTCCAACCTAGAGGAATTTCAAAGCATATAGGGATAAGGTTGCAAAAAGACTGGATAGATTGATTGTATCTGAAGTAATAATTGAAAGGATAGAAAAGTTGAGAACTTGGACTAGTGATGCGGGAGTATCAAACAATGTTCCCATCTTCCTTTCAGTTGATAAGGACAACACAAACCCCCCAACCCTTTTTAAGTTTAACTCTCACTTGCTGCATGATGAAGAATTTTCAAACATAGTTAAAACAGAATGGAGAATGCTTGATCCCCATGCTAAAGAAACTATTATGTTCCAATTTTACTCAAATCTCCAAAGAGTGAAAAGAGAAACTATGGATTGGGCAAAGAAGAAATCAACACCTCTCAAAAGGATATTATAGAGGTGGAAGATAAGATACAGAGTTGTTTGGTAAAACTCTGATTGGTATTTTTTCCGATGATTGAAAGGCATAGCATAACTAAAATCCCTAGAAGCTAGAAAGAGGAACTTGTTGGAATGGGATGAAGCCAAGTGGAGGTTAAAGAATAGAGTTGTTTTGTTATCACAAGGTGATGAATATACAAAAAAAAATTCAAAATTATGCTGAGGGGAAAAACAGGAAATACTATCTAGGAGATGCCCAATCCCGATAGGAGCAAAGCTACTAAGTCAAAGAAATAGCAGGAATTGGTGTAAATATTTTCAGTCAACTATTCACAACTCCAGATAGACCCAACATAGCAAGGATTGTTAAACCGACAGAATTCTTTCCAAAATTTGTTGATCACAAAGGAAATGAACATTTATGTGCCAAGCTATCAAAGGAAGAGCTAAAAGATGTAGCCAATTCCCTTCAAGAGGATAAGAGCACAGGCCCAAATAGTTGGTCGATTGACTTCTTCCAAGCATTTTATGAGTGGCTGGAGAAGATATCTTAGCAATAGTGGAGGAATCAAAAACCTTTGGAAAGGTGCTTGGGGCAATGAATGCAACCACTTTAGCTCTAATTCAAAAAAAACACAACCTTGCCTCCTTTGATGATTTTCGGCCTATTTCTCTATGTAACTCAATTTACAAGATCATATTTAAAGTAATTGCACAAAGGCTCAAAGTAATTTTATCCGATGCAATTTCAATGGGGAACAATTTGGGTTCCTAGAAGAGAGGCAAATTCATAATGTCATGGGGGTTGCCAAAGAAGGGTTGCATTCAATAAAGGCTAAGAAGATTCCCTCAATGGTGATCAACATTGATCAATCCAAAGCTTATGGAGTAAACTGGTTGTTTCTAAGACTTATTTTAATCCATATAGGGCTCAATATTTCTTTCATTAACTGGACTGGACACTGCTTGACCTCATCCACCTTAGTTGTTCTAATAAGTGGTTTATCTTCCAAAATGTTTAAACCAACAAGAGGGCAAGGATGCACACTATTGCCTCTGTTGTTCTTATGGTTGTTGAAGGTCTGAGTAAGCTCATTGATCATTACAAACAAAATGGAAGATTGAAAGGAGTGCAGATTGGTAGTCTTATATTTATCGCATCTTATATTTGTTGATGATGTCCTTCTTTTTGGTTCTAGGACTATGAGAGTGGCAGAACCATTGAAGGAAGTTTTGGACCTTTATTATATAGCAACAGGTATGGAAATAAACTTGACAAAGTCCTCTATCCCTTTCTATAATTTAAATGAGAGGTAGATAAGAGGGGTAAAACAATCTATTTCCTTCCACAAGATGGATTCCAATAAGGGTTTAAGTATCTAGGTTTTGTCCTAAAGGCAAACTCTTATCACTATAGACACTGGCTATGGTTGCATCAGAAAGTGGAGAAAAGAAATTTAGGATAGTGCACACAGGGTTATCAACAAGAGGAAGATTAACAATAGTTAAATCTAGGCTCAAAGCTACTCTGATCTACTAACACTCTATGGTTTAAATGACAGGCATATAAGAGGGATAAAACAAACTTTTCCCTTCAATGAGATAGATTTCAATGAGGGTTTAAAGTATCTGGATTCTAGGCTTTGTCCTAAAGGCAAATTCTTATGGGCTATAGATATTGGCTATGGTTGTACGGGAAAGTGCAAAAAAGAATTTCATGACGGTGCACATGGTGGTTATCAATGGGAGGAAGATCAATAGTAATTAAATCTTTGCTCAAAGCTACTCTTGTTTATTGGCACTCTCTAGCCTATATCTTTGTAAGGATTCTGGAGAAAATTAGAAGGAGATATTTAATTTTCTATGAAAGGGCCCAAGGACGAAGGCACTATCCTAGTAAATTGGCAAAAACCTGCAAATCCCAAAGCTCTGGAGGGTTGGGGATTATAAATATTCATTTCTTTGGGAAATCCCTAGCTAGGATGAGTTTGTGGAGATTAATTAGCGTACCAGGTTTGTGGAAAAAGGCCATTAGATCAAATATATTGAACCTTTGTCATTTGAACATTGAATTAAGTAGATAACTAAATCATATTCAAACATTTCCATTATATGTAAAGGCATTAGTGCTAGCTTTTCCATTGGCATGMAATTGGCTGGCATGGAAAGTGGGGAATGGAAGAAGTGTTAGGGTAAGAATAGATCCATGGGTAGGAACTTGGAAGTGATGCTTCTTACAGACTTACCGATGATCTCATTGAAAACATCAGAGAACATGTTATTTTTTATGTTTGGAAAATGTGGTAGAACCAGGCAGAGGAAATATTTGGCAAAACAAGTGGAAAGGGTCAACTGGAAGGACAAGATGCAGAGCAATGGAGTTCCTCCTTTGACAAACAGAAGATTAGCTACATATACTTGAAGAAGATTCCTTGGCATGGTCATGGAGCCAAATGAGGATATTTTTTTTGCAAATCTAGGGTATAAAGTCGTGTTTTCGATCAATAGGGTCTAGCTCAAGTAGTTATGAGGAAAAGTTGTTACCCTCCCAACCCATTTTCAAATTCCACTTTGTGACATTGTCTCCCTTAGTGAGACAAGTGTTGATGAACCATTTATGATCTATTCATGAGTTGTTGACTTGGACTTGTGCCCCGAAGAATCTAGGGTTTGCCTTGGGTACCATCTTCGAAATGAGGGGAAGTGCCTAGGAGGTTTCCCCCAAGATATGTTACCTAAAAAAAAATAAAGCCATGTTTTTGGATAAACTAAGGTAAACTATTGGTAGTGGAAAACATTGTGTAAGTTAAAAGCTCCTCTGAAATCCAGATTGTTTCTTTGGTTGGCCCTAAACAAGAAGGTGTTGACCTGGTAGGTTCTTCAAAATAGGGCTTGACGTGGCCCTGGTCTCTATATACTTTGTAGGCCTTGTGATGAAGACATAAAACATTTGCTAATGGGACTGCCCATTCACAAAGGAAGTATGGAAGGAAACAATAACTCTGTCGGGTGGAATTGGTAGGTGGGATGGCCTTCTCTGGTTGAAGGTCTTAAACAATGGCTTGAAGATCCAAGGTTGGTGGACCACAAATCCCTTCCCTATGTGGTGTCATGGGAAATTTAGATTACCATAAATGCCATCTTATTTCAGAGCATGTCATTCTATTCTCTGAATGTCCTCCTCAAGCTAAAGTATGTGTATGAAGATTTAAAGCACCCACCAATGAGAAGGTATCGTCAAAACCCCAACCCCCTAAACAATAAGGTGTTGACCTAGTAGGTTTTTCGAAAGAGGGCTCGACATGGTCCTGGTCTTTGTATATTTTGTAGGCTTGGTGATGAAGACAAAAAACGTTTGCTAATGGATTGCACATTCACAAAGGAAGTACGGAAGGAGCAATAACTTTGTCAAGTGGAATTGGTAGGTGGGATGGCCTTCTCTGGTTAAAGGTCTTAAACAGTGGCTCGAAGATCCAAGGTTGGTGGACCACAAAGCCCTTCCCTATGTGGTGTCAAGGGAAATTTGGATTCCCAAAAATGCCATCTTATTTCAAGGCATGTCCTTCTCTCCTTTAGATGTCCTCCACAAGATAACATATGTGTATGAAGATTTAAAGCAAGCACCAAAGAGAGGGTATCATCAAAACCCCAACCCCCGAAAATAGATAAACCTAAATGTTAGGGTCTTTTGATGAAGCAAGTAAGGGAAACCTTGGCCTTTGTGAGGTTAGAAGGAGTCTTAATGTTTCGAATCAATGTTATTTCTCCCTCAAGATGGGTTTGGGTAGTGGCACAAACAATTGGACCAAATTTCATGCATTATCAAATTTTCCAAAGATTGTCATTCAAAAAGGGAGCCTCTAAGATGCAATTGTTTAGAGATTCAAACCTTGCAACAAAATGGATAAAAGGTTCATTCAAGTTGCAAAACATTATTCTAAGATCTTGCTTGGACCAAGATTTAACAATGGTTAGTCAATTTGAGGACATCCAATTTTCCCATATATAAAGGACTTTCAATAAGAATGTTGATGGATTATTAGAACAAGTTGTGTTGGAACAAGTTGGTTTGTTGCAAGTTGAGGAGCATAGTGTGGGGGATGTCCCCCCTTTGAGCTTTAATTCTTGTTGCTTACTTTTGAATTCTTTTTTAATTAATTATGTTTTGTTAAGATGACAACATTATAGCATGATGTTGTCGCTAATGATTCCTCCCTTCGAAGACCAGATCTGATGGTGTTTGCTAATTTCTACATATATGGGGTATCACAATTTCATTGGGTATGGAGGCATAGAGCTCTCCTAGTTGTAAGGTTTGTTTTAATGGATTATTTAGGTTTTTGTTGCGATGCAGAGGGCATCTTCAAAAAGTAACTTTTGACTTTATCCTGCTAATAAAAGTTACAAGTTCTTCCTTTGGAAAAATACAAATGAAGGGGAGAGACTAACTATAAAACCAAAGATTATGAAGGATGCTTGAAGTCATTTTGTCCATCTCTTAACAAGAAAAATATATTAACAAGGAAGAGAATCAAAAGAGATCTCAAGGCATATCCCACATCTTGTAATAAAACAAGAGAGACAAAACCTAATGGTTCCAACTTTGAAGAAGGAATTTAAAGAAGTTTTATTCTCCATGAGAAAGGATATAGTTGTTGAACTTGATACATTTCCCACAAATTTCTTTCAAGAATTATAGGAATTAATCAAAGAATACCTACCAACAACAATGATGAAGCCAAGGAGGTCTAAGATAGTATTGACATCTTTGAATAACCCTTCTAATTTTGATCCCTAAGAAAGAGGAGGCTTGGTTTTCTAATAGCTTTTGCTCAATTTCTTTTTGTAGCATAGTATACAAATCAATAACCAAGATAATAGCCACCAAACTCAAATAATCATTACCTATCTAATTTATAAAAAATCAATGGGTATTTATTAGTCTAGCCAAGCTACATGTAGCAACTCATGGGGTGTGTACATAATGTGTGCGCACCCACACTAGATGCAAGACCTAATTCAATCATCCTACACCTAAGTGCACAACGACAAACCCCAACATATCAAGAGACACGCCTCCCATCCCCCAAAAAGTTTTTGAGATGCATCCTTTGTTACATCATGTTGGTCGTGGCAATGAGATCTACTATGAGCATTAATGCCACAGTAATAAGGATGTGCTTATTATGGGGGTCAATGCCCTCAACACCCTTGTAACAGGGACCTATCACAAAGGTAAAGGACCCTTGTGACAAGACCTAGGGTTGGGGACCACCGCCCAACAAAATAAAAATTAACAAAAATAAAGAAGGCGCGACCCCCAAAAATCAGTGGAGAAATGGAGAACAAAAAAACAAAAGCCTTAAAGTTCCTAGTAAAAGTAGAAGGTTGAGAAACCCAAAGGTGACCTCCGGAAAGCCAAAAAGAAATACTCAACTAGCCTAATTTTCTATTTTCAATTTTAACCTTTTAAGATACTTTATTATAATATATACAAGTGACACCCCCACACATCTCTACACTCAAGTTTAAAAGATGGCATCCATGCACTAACACCCACACCCAAATTTCAAGATTCATGTCCCCACAACAAAACCCATAGCCACATACCTTGGCTACATCAGTATTTATGAAATATATATATATATCGTTTAGTATAAGCACTAGAACTTTTAGATTTAGTTGAATTACACAAGAAGAAAAGTATGATCATACACGGCCAAGGCTTAAGATTAAGTAAATTGAGAATTTTTAAAAATGTACTTTTGGCTTTTAGCTTTGACCAAAATGGGGTGTAATCAAAATGCAATTATGTCTCCCCTTGTTCATCCTACTACCATAAGCATTGTATAGATAATTGACGTATACAAACAAAGCAGAGGAAATAAAGGACGTAATTGCAACAAGTAGCATAGATCTAGTCACACATTTACAATTTACATATGGCATTGTGCTAGGTAGGAAAACAACAATGAAGGAACCAAAAGAATTGCACTACAAGCTAACCATGTACCACCAAACCTCCAAATAAAAGGTGAGTGGCGACAAATATACGACTATTTCTGTAACACGTCTATAAGAGTTAAAAATCTAATAACAAAAGTCTTAAGAATCCAAACTAAAATATTATCCTCAAAATAGGTAGGACTCAAAAGTGCCCTGGGTAGAAAGCAACATAATGTTGTTTAAATTAGAAAGAGGCCTTGTTGATGATTAAAACCAAATGAAATAATTTGACCTATAAGTGGTTAACACTCGCAAGGAAGGAGGACACAATGGGGCTTTGGTTCATTGCTAAGGTTACCAAGTGTGAAGCAATGCACCAAGGTTCCATTTTCATTGTGGTTTTCCCTGCACAAAAGAGGTCTTGTTGAAGATTAAAGCCAAATGTAATAATTTGACCCATAAGTGGTTGGCACTGCAAAGGAGGGAGGAACCAATGAGGCTTTGGTTCATTGGTAAGGTTACAAAGTGTTGAGCAATCCACCAAGGATCCTTTTTCATTGTGCTCTTCCCCACACAAATGGAACAATATTAAAAACAGATCTATGTTGGGTGTAAGTCCCAAGAAAATTTGGTAGAATAGATGGCACTCAAAACCCAGCACCTAAGTTGAACGAAATCTATATAAGGTGATGCAACCTTCCCAAGCGTATTTCTAAGGATCACTTCCAAAAAAAGTTTGACTAAGAGGCTATCCTTGATAAAGTTAGCACTCCAATCTATGTCTTAAATTTATGCTTAGTGTTGATGGCAGCCAAAAAGACAATAGAAGAAACTGAGGATATTGAAAGGAAATTCCTATGAGAGGGAAAGCAAGAAGAAAGGAAATGGCACCTCTTGGCATGCAATAAAGTATGTCTTTGAAAAAGTGCAAGAGATGTAGGTGTAGGAAAGTAGGAAAATCGGAATTAGGCTTTGGCAACAAATTTGTTAAGGACTTTGTGTTCATGCCAAAAACATCTCTAAGCAAAAATTCTCAAAGAAAAAGTGACACAAGAAACTCCTTAAGAGGACGTTTGTGGAATGCAAGATTTCTTTATGGAGTTGAGTATTTGGAACAACCATGTAAAAGAGAAAGACCTTAAACAAAATTATCCTTTTCAAAAGGTTAAAAGTAGTCAATTCACAAACTTTTGGGGGATTTATGGAATCAGGACATGCCAATGCAAATAGTGGGTGGGTTGGGGGCTTGTATAGAACCTCTTATTCAAATAGAGTGTGTTAAAAATTAAAATCAAGGATTGCCAACTCACAAGGAAAATCAAAGGTAAGCTAGGGGAATTTGATATGAAGGAATGTAAGGACCACAACTTATGGCCAAAGGAGTTTATGAAAGAGGATAAGCAAGGATCATAAAAAATCTTTCGAGGGAGAGATTGATATTTAGTAAAGATAGAGACATCAAACGCTTATATAACAAACATAAAATGAGGATGAAGTTATACATAAACTATGGGGAAAGCTTTAAAACACTACCCTTCAGCAAAAAAATTGTGGCCTTCTACAAGTCACAATTTACCCTAGGATGTCTTCTAGAGAAAAAGTTCTTGAGGTACCTTTTACATGTTTCGAGGAACCCTCTCACACACCTTTACATCATATCTCATTATAATTTATAGTATCCCTAATTGGTTATGGTGGTTCAACCACCTAACCTCTAACCTCAACATTTAACTTTACATTCATTATATGTCACTAACATATAAAGTGACCATTATACAAATACTTATGACTCCTAAATATGATTGGAATGTCAATGGACTTAGAAGAGGCCAAGGGACAATTTCATCAAACTTGGGTTAGGAGAGATGAAATGACAAGACTAATAGTTATAACCAATCATATCAACGATGGTTAGACTAAAGCAAATGTTAAAGAGTGTCATTATAAATGGAAAAAACCAAAACTAGGAATCGTAAAGTTGAATTTTGAATGTGCCCAAATTGGAACACAAGTAAGACTAGGTCAACAAAGATGAGAAATGCACAAGGAAACTACATAGTAGACTTATTAAAAGGAATGTGGGAGAGATTCCAATAGCAACATAGAGGTTAGAAGTCTATTAGCAAAAACTAGCCATCATGGAGTGTTGTATAGCCTTAAAGGTTAATCGTGACTCAAAGAAGTTATTGATGCCACGAGAAAAGGGATGAAAGGAGTGACAAATAATGGAGATCGAACACCTTGATTAATGACACGGATGAGTTAGTTCCACCATATCAATCAATATTCAAACATGTCAAAAGGGGAGACAATAAAATGACTAATAAAATAGCTAACTTGGTAGTCAATTTAATATCAAGCGAGACAATTATTGGACCAAACACTCCATTGACAAGACACAATAAAGATTAGGATGATCTTAACAAAAATATGAACAAAATGACAAATAAAATAGCTAACTTGGTAGTCAATTTAATATCAAGAGAGACAATTATTGGACCAAACACTCTATTGACAAGACACAATAAAGATTAGGATGATCTTAACAAAAATTTGAACAAAATGACATGTGTTCCATCAAGTGGGAGCCATAACTCATCCCACATAAGACAAGTAATAAGTTATAGTGCAAGCCATCTAATAGTTATAATGAAGATGATTCATTGTACTACCTCCACTGTGAAAAGTTCATTAACAAACATTAGGAAACTACATTTAATTTTGCAAGCACTCTAGAAAGTAGGAAAAGCAAGATGAAGGCAAGAACATAATAGCTAAGGGGAGTATGGTGAAAAGAATATGATGAAATGGTCAATTAGAATCAAGCATGGCAAAGAGAAGCAAGGAAAGAGGTTATTCTGTAAGGGAACCAAAATGAAGGAATGGGGAAAAAATCAAAAACCTAAATATGCTCAAAATGGCACATAGCCTTACAACATTGTTTCAAGGAAAACATGTTAATAAAAGAGTAAAGGAAATTGCATCCTTGTCACATGTATTAGCCTCGAAGACTATGATGAAATGGTCAATTAGAATCAAGGATAGCAAGGAGAAGCAAGGAAAGAGGTTATTGTGTAAGGGAACCAAAATGAAGGAATGGGGAAGAAGTCAAAAACCTAAAAATGCTCAAAATGACATGTAGCCTTACAACATTTGTTTCAAGGAAAATGTGTTAATAAAAGAGTAAAGGAAATTACATCCTTGTCACAGGTATTAGCCTCGAAGTAAAGAAAAGGTTGGCAAATTTTGGCATCATCTTGCCCCAAAGAAATGTGGGTTTTCATGGGTTCTAAAGGGTTGTAGAGCATAAGCATAAACCAAACCAATGTTTCTTCCTAAAGAATAATGTAAACACAAAGGTCAACAAGGTCTCAATATAGTTGATGGGGAGGGTGGAAATAATGGAGATAAGGCCACATTCCCCCGAGAAAAGCTATTATATTGGATCTCATTACTTTCAATATGGAACTCTTGAAATATATGACCCAACAAAATGATGAGGATGAGATAGCAAACCATTAGAAGAAAAGGTTGTGAACATTAACAAACCTATAGAACATGCAACCTAAAAATCAACCTTTGGCACCAAGACCTTCCACTCAAGTTGAGCAATGGTTCTTTTATTAAATTGGTTAATCTTCAATCTCTATCCTACAAATTTTTATATGTCTATGTTAGGTCAATTTGTTTTTAGCAATTATATGGATTGCAAGTCCAAGCAAGAGTGTAATCTAGATTCTAAATGTAATATTGTAAATAAGAAATGATGATCTATATGTGATATAGTCAACATTTCTCTTAATTAAGTTAGATCAGAGGAAATACACAATAGCAAAAAGAAGTAGAAAAAGCTCACATTTTTTTAAGTATTTTGATGTAAATCTTTTGGCCATGATGACCCTTAGTAATAGAATTTTGTTAACCAAATAAAGGAATAACAGAATAGTGGAAAAGGTTAATATGGTTAATTGAAAACAAGAGCTTCATCATAGGACACGTTCATATTTATGAATGTGAAAAATCAAACATATCTTATCAATAATAGACTAATAGATGATCTCTTGTTTAGAATTAAGGAATACAAACATATGTGCAATGAACATGCAGTGAAAAGTCGCTAGAACCTTGGTATCGTTTCAAAAGCAAGTGCAGTTCAAACTAGGAGCAACAACCTTCACCAATTTTAGGAATTGGAGGACTGGGAAATATAATAATATTTTCAAATATACACACACACACACACACACACACATATATATATATATATAATTGTAAATTCAATTTCAATAATCATATATGTTACCAATTCATCAAAAGTTCAAATTTGAAATCTCAAAATCATGCATACATGAGACATGATGCATGTGTATCTACAAGGCAAGTGCAGTTCAAACTGGGAGCAACAACCTTCACCAATTTTAGGAATTGGAGGACTGGGAAATATAATAATATTTTCAAATACATACATACATATATATATATATATATATAATTGTAAATTCAATTTCAATAATCATACATGTAACTAATTCATCAAAAGTTCAAATTTGAAATCTCAAAATCATGCATACATGAGACATGATGCATGTGTATCTACAAGGCACTTGGTACACCACAAATTTCAAGGTACTTTGTAATTGTTTTAATTTGTAAGTTGATAAAAGATCAAGACTTGAGTCTTGGAATTTATACGTAAACGTCATTTTTGGCATATTTGTTGTGAATTGCTTAAAACAGCAAGAGTTAAATTTCTGCTATTGGAAAATATTACTTCTTGTATTAAAGAATGACAAATATGAGATTATATTCGTGGTATAATTTTTCTATTTGTTGGCACCATTGACAAATTGAATTATTTTAAATTTTTGAAAAAATATGTGCTGGCTAATAGGGCCAAAAAATTGTCTGCATATTAATGGTGTATGCATCTATATCAAAATTCTGGAAACCTTTCAAACCATGTTGGAATACCTACAATATTTGTCAAGCGACTCGAAGGTGATTCTAGATCAGTTTTGAGATTCACCAATACCAACTCAATTCTATAAGATGAAGAGTATATGATGATAGTTTGTGGATATTTCTATAAGATGAAAACATATTATTTTCAAGTAAAGGTGCCATTTTATGACTTTGTTTTATTATCAAAAAATGGTTATTTCCCTTAGAGATAAAATAGAACAAATGTGCATCTACACTCCAAAAGAAAAATCCTTAACCCTAACATTTTCTTTCAAGCAAATTTACGATGACTCTCCCATATAATAACAAAAAGGAAATAATGAAAAGTACAATGAACAATAACTAAATTATATTGATGCATTAATCACAATAAGAGAAACCATCGAACCAATTATCTCTTTAAAGGGGGAGAACAAGATAACTTCAAAATAAATTCAGCTCAATACGAGGAATGATGACATATAAACAATTCAAGAAGAAGTTGAAACAAACTCAATTAACCTATGTTGTCTACCTAAACACAAATCTTTTTGTCATATGTAAATGAATTAATTTTTATGTAAGATCATTATTTCATTATGTAATATATCAAATCTATGGCTTTAAGGTCTTTAGGATATCCATTGTACCATTGTGCAAGGCCACTTATGTAAAATAACAACTAGGTCGTAATTAAGGTGATTAGTATTAATAATGGCCTAATTACCCCATAAAGGTGATTGGGCCCACAAGTTAGAGCTTCACTTTGCTTTCTGTATAAATAAGGGGTTTCCCCCTTTCTATGTTATCAATTCTACCTATCAATCAGTTAATTCATATTACTCTATGAGTACTATTTGAGATAAACTCATCTTCCAACAATCTAAATTTGCAAGTGCAATTTACTCTTGGATGTGCCGCTGTCACCAACCTTCTTTTGATACTTAAAAGCATTTCAACCTGATGTGACTTATCCTTTGAGAACACTTGTAACATCTCGCTCTTGCGCGCACCTGATGTGACTTATCCTTTGAGGACACTTGCGTGCAAGTGATCCGGTTCATTATATGACTGGTTGCTTCGCTTATGGATTATAATGATGTTGTGGATATGATGATATGTTATTTGATTATATATGTGTCGACATGTGTTATTGATTGGTTTCTCCTGAGTGTGCAAGACTCTTGACAGGTTGGGGATGTCGATGGCATCGATGGACCTCCTTGGGCTCTGGATCGAGTTAGGGAGTAGACTGTTTATGGTTTGCGTATTTCTATTATTGCATATGTGACATATGACTGGTGTATTATGATGTTGTTTATGGATCGTTGACATGTTCATTGATGGATGCAGGTTGACGATAGCTTGTTAATCAGACTCACATATGGAGTAAAGGGGTCATGCACGACAACCAGAGATATTGAGGGAAAGGTGTGGCAACAACCCTGCCACAGCCTACTAGCACTCTCGTCGTGTCTCAAACTGTAGGCTAACGATTACCTAGTTCAAGAGACCCACGATGTCGTGAGGGCAGACTGTGGCAGTCACTTACGATGATTCTAAGGGGCGCGCAATAAGACAAGGTCCTTATTCCTTAGAGGCCCTTAGTCTCCCACAAGGTCGCTTGACGAAGTTTTGACTCCAAGGGTTAGATGTCTACCAAAATCAGTCAAAAGGCGAGTGGCACCCTTGGAGCACGTAGTGAGTCCTGAAGGGCATGTCGCGATTTCTTTTAACACTGGTGAGTCAATGAACCTAGGTGCCTAGAAAACAGTATCTTTTGTGGACTTGGTCAGCCTTAAAATAAATGTTGTTTGAGTAAAGTATATTAATTATAAAATTTCCCTTCAAAAAATAAATGCTAAGCCTAGTGAAATTAAAGCCTAGGTCTAAATAGGGGACGAGGTCTAAAAATTAATTAATCCATTGATAAATGGGGGGATAGAGAAAAATCAAATTTAGAATTTAAAGGAGAATTAAATTATCCAAAAAAATTAAGTGTTGTCCATGTGCAAAACTTGTTGATTCCGAACTTAGACAAAAAGGGGAGATTAAATGCAAAAGGAATGTGGAACATAGAAGGGAATCTAGTCTAGAGAACTTTCCAAATTCGAACTCCACTAAGTTTTAAGAAAGGCGTCAGTCATTAAGGGAATGTGAGGGAATAAAGGGACATCGAGGAGCATTTTTAGGAACGCTTTTAGGTGGGTGAGGAAAATTGGCAAATTAATTTAATTAAATAAATGATTTTCTGGTGCAACTAAGGGATCGGGTGACAAGTGTACGAGGGAGGATATTTCCTAATAAATTTTAATAAAACTAATTTAATGTGCAAATGGAAAGGTAACTAAGAGGAACTCTATTAAAAAAATGGCAAAGGAGGGAAAAGGGGGAAGACGACCGGTATGCGTAWGGTTATGCTGCCGGAATTTTTCTTGACTAWTTTTTCTTGTGGGAGGAGAGGTGGGATGCCCAACTCAAAAAAAGAGTGCTAGCTCGACCTTGCGAGGTGAACTAGGAGCTAGATTTATCTTTGGTTTTTGTGTGCGGCTCGGGGGGCTCAAGGGGAAGAAGAGTACCCCTAGCGTTGGTTAGGAGGTAYCGGTGAGGTCTCGACGATTAGCAAGCAGGGAGCTGGAAGGAGCACAAGCGCGGAGCAGCGACTTCGGATACTTCACCTTCGATCACGGTACGCATGTGTAAAATTTTGCATTAGTAGATTGTGAAAAAAATTATGTATATGGGTTTCAATATTGATGAATATTGTAATGAATTTCTAGAACAGTAGTTGGTAATCTCAATTGAAATTGATCTGATAGTGAAATTCCTAGAAGACTCTGTGAACTATCCTAATAGTTTAATGTATGCAGCGCTTCTTCCTTCAGATTGTGGTTTAAAATTTAGAATCACCCGTGTTTTGGTAATTCACCAAGGCCTATTAACTTTTATAATGAACTTTTATAAATGTTCAAAATTATTGCTTCATGGATTGACATCTTGTTGCATAATTGTTTAGAGATAAATCCTAGCCTCTTATATCTTACTAGATGTCCTTAGATCATTTGTTATTAACTTGTTTTTTTTTTTAGTGTAAGATAAAGTCCAGAAACTCAAAATCGATTGCAATATATCCCCTATTGATCTGGTTAGTTGTGGTGAATACATATTTATGTGTATAATGTTAAATGAACCGTAGCCTTAACTAAGTAATCTATACTAAGTAATCTATCTAAGTAATCTATCTGTACCATTCATTAAACCCTCAACTAAGTAATCTATCCCCGACGAATTTTTCTGTTTTATATATGGCCTGTGTGACRAACCTATTCCACGCGAATTTTTCTGCTATATATATTACTTGTATGATGATTTGATTTAAACGCAAGTAAATGGACTRGTATCTCTCTCTTTTCTCTACGTTTCTTTAAACTTCACTCAGCCTTCTCGTATCCTTCCTCGGCCARTTATTATTGTGACCCYGGTGTTTCCATGCTCTACATTCAGATACATTCACCCACCTTCCTCGTATCTCCCCTAGGCAGAGTTATTTCTGCTTTCCCCTGTGAGTTGCACCGGTTCACCGRGCGTTTGGTTTGGAGACTTTCCCTGCTGCGTATTACCACTGGCAGCAACACGTTGCACCTTAATTAACTGACAGAACAGTGGGGCCTCCCTTGGGCGTGTTCCAATGGCAGAGAAACCTTTGCACAGAGTTTAACTCCACTGAGCGAGTGGAGTGTTTCTCTTGGTGTTTTTGTCGAAGCTCCCGAAATCTGTGCACAGAGCATGTGCAGAATCCCTATATCAACTTTATTCCTAGAAGAAGGAGATGCCAACTTTAAGAGCAGATTGGAAAACTCAGAGCGTAACGATTGATACCTTGATTTGACAAGAATTAATTTGTGATTGATCCTTCCTTACGTATAGAAATTAGCGATTGAGCCACACCAAATTTTAGAGGGGTTACTTAGGTTTGTGTAACGATTTCATATTTACTTCCACATAAGACTTACAGGTCATTATCACTCTGTAATTCCTTACCCTTGCGTTCTAGTAATCCCTAAGTCTTATCCTTGTTTCTTTTCTCCGCTAAATTTAGCTAAAGAATAAATAAATATTATGTTATGTGTTGATTGGAACCTATAGGTTGAGTGAGTCTACTTTATTTGCTTTCATACAATTGAAATAACAACCTTGATATGTGTGTGTGTGTGTGTGTGTGTGTGTGTGTGTGTGATTATTTAAAGGAAAAAGGAACTATCCAAAATCCCCTTTAGCGTGAGAATGATGGTGTATAGCTATGGGTACACGTCTTGACTTCCACTTGTGTGGGGTTATGGTTGTTGTTTATGTTTAAAAATCCTTGTTAAATTGGAGTAATAGAAATTTAACGTTGAATAAGTTTCTATCATTATTGCTTTAATATTGTGAAGTGTCTAAACAACTAATTCTTTAATGAGTAGATTCATTGTTTAGTTGTAAACTTAGTTTAACCCCATAGAATTCTAAAGTAACCATCAAGATAACCATCTCTTGGTTATGTTGATGACTGCGTAATTAGACTACGTTACACTTTAGAATCATTGTTGACGAGAATTGACTAAGTAAATAGATACTCTGGCGCCATTGAATAATGTCGATACCGGATTGACTAAGTAATGATATTTTGTGCGCCACTTAAAATTTAAGGTTGATAACTCCTTCGCCTTTAAATTAATGTTGACAATTATTGATTGAGCGTTCTAACCTCTTGCGCCATCTAAAATACATTGCTTACTCCTGCGCATCTAGGATAATGAATGACATTGATTGTTGCGCATCTAGGATAATGAATGACATTGATTGTTTAGGCATTTATAAGATCTTGCGCCAGTAAACTTTAGGTGATTACCTTGCACCTTGGAATTTGTTTAATGATTAAGCTCTTAGATTTCTCGCACTTCGCCTTATTGTTGATGCGTAACTTCCTAAGTGACTAGATTAATTGCGTGCTTGAGACAATGTAGATCATTGGTTGATTTAATGGTTCATTAATCGTGCGCTCTGAAGTAAAGCAGATGTCAGTTTTGCGCCTTGATTTATTATAGAATAGGGTGATGGATTGATGATTATGTCGCCATCCTTCGCTGACGCATTGATGACGTTGTAATTATTTCAATGATGATTAGGGAGAAGTGTCGTTGTGTGTCATTATTCTTTGATCCATGAAGTTTATGCATCATCATTTAATCGTTGAATGCATTGACTATGGGCCGCTATTTATGGTGTTAATGCGTCGTTATGTGTATCGTTAATTATTGTTAATTATGGCATTAATGTGTCGGCTTATGTCGTGAATGTTGATTTGTGTTTCATTGATGTATTGGTTGACGTGTCATTGAGGTTGTTATTATAGGTAATGTTTTTTTTTCCTAACGCAAACAAAAAAAAAATCCCTGTTGTACGTCATTTGTTTGTCGTAACGGTTGGGTTGTTTCATTGTTCATGATTATCCCTCTTGTATTTCTACTATTTTTGGGCTCTTAACTTCTATTATTTCAAAACTTATCAGTATTTACAATACAAGCTTGTCTGTGATTAGGTACATTACATGCAATATCACAGCAAAAGTTTTGCCCCTTGCCTAGGTTATTCAGATGGTGTTTTATAGAACCCATAAGTTTTGATGGAGTGCTCAGAATGGAGTCAAACCAAAGCCATCAAAAAGAGGATTATGTGGCTTCAGTTTAAAATACTATTTGATACACTTCTGACCAATTGAATAAATTTCTGTGATATTTGACTTTTAAAGCAAAAAATAACTTTGACCTCGCAAGGAGGTTTCCCAAATCTAGTCCCTATGAACTTCAGCCTTAGCATTGATCCAAAATATTAATTTACAAAAACAAGTAGCAGACAATATTTCATCTCACTTCAACACAACACACTAAGCAGCCCAAGAGAAAAAATACCAACAAGTTCCAACACTTAGGGAATAGTTTTCCAACATAAATCAGATCTAAAATCACTTTAATTACAGCAAATTTAATGTAGTAAGTCTACTCTATTATCTTTACCATGTATGTTAAATCACATAACACGTTCAGCAATATGTTATGTCAAATCAACATGAACAACAAGTGTTGGAAATCACCCAATCAAGAAGACTATGCGAGTTGGAAATCAAATTTGTGATTACACAATTTTAGACAGCTGGAAACTTCATATATGTAGAAGAAATGAAGTACATGTACATACAACTTTTCACAAGTTCATACAATCTTCAAGCTCTCTAGAACCTTAGCTAGGGAAACCATGAAAACCCTAGCCACCACCAAAGATCCACAAGAAGCAAGCATCAACATTAACAAATCCTCCTTGGCTTCAACAAGAAGCTTGTATCATAAAATCTCTCCACACTAGCACAATTTTCTTCCTTGGGGTTTGTGTTCCCTACCCATGTTGGATTACACAAATAGATGACAAGATAACTCTAGTGCTAGCCTCCAAATCTACATGTCCATCCTCTGGTTTGAGTCCTCAAACCCTAGGTCTTCCATTCTTGCATCATCACAAGCACCAAGACCTCCATGTAACATCAAGAATACAATAACTCCATGATCTTTCCCTAGCTTTACATCCCAAACGAACAAGGTTCCAAAAGCATACAAGGTGTTAGTTCCACTCTCCATGTCTTCTACTACAATAAAAATCCTAGTGGTACAACAAGAGGCATAACTATTAACAACTAACAACATCTTCAACGTCATGTTCTTCTCTAGGGTTTACATGTATAGGACAAACCCTAGTCATCACAAGAGCACACCTTAGCATCACACAAGAGCAATCTCTCCAAGAACATCCAAGGCATCTCTCTTCCCCTTATCTTCTCTTAGGGTTTCCTCATGAACCCTAGCATCTAGCTCCTAGGCTTTCCTCATCAACCCTACCATCTCCAAGACAAGTACAAAGAAGAGTACAATGATGATAATGAATACAAGAGCTCTCTCCTCCCTAATATATACAAGTAGGTGAGGGAGGCTAACATAATGTAAGGACATGAGTCCATATAAGTAACCAACAAGGCAACCCCACATCGAGGGCTCTATAACACAAGGATGTACATGTGTCAAACTAGGGTTTATCAAACAGCCAAAGAGAAACACCCTCCAAGCATGATCCTAAGGTGCACTCTCCAACAAGATGTTAGTCCAACACCCCCTCTTCTACGATGATCTGTTATCCAAGTGTTTTCGTGCAAGGCATTGTTGCTCTAATTGTGTGTCAAGTACCCTCATATGTGCCCCATGCTACTCTCACATATGTTAATGTAATCACAAAACTCCAATGCTCCTCCTCAACATGTGTTTGGGTCCATCAACAACCTCCATAATTATGCTCCTCCACCCAAGTGTCAAACCTCCAAGGTGTGTATCACATGGTCCCAAGCTCCAAGGGCTAAGTGCCCTTCTCCAAGTGCCCAATGCTCCTCCTCCTCCAAGTGACATCAACAGTAACTTGTTAAAACTTCAGCATCCCTAAAGTCATCATCACGTGCCAAAATATTTTGGCACCACGTTAAGATTTGATCAAGACATCCTACAAAGATAATCACATCTCCAACACAACCAAGACAAGTGGATCAAGTCTATCAAATCACAAGATAAAAATCAGCATACATCTCAACATGTCAATCCTAAAATACCAAGCTCGAGGAAAAGATATCAACAACCCACAAAGGGTTATCATCAAACTATGAGCATGAGAATCCCTCGCATACCCCTCAAAACCTTTGGCAACTATAGCAACAATGTCAACAAGGACATCTCCCTCTGATTCAAAGAATTTTGAAGCAACAATATAAATCAACTCCCTGTGCTTGAGAGAATCCAATACCCTTGTCACTAATAGTCATCACTACTCCCATAGAATACAAGCTTGGAATCAATCATTGATTCCACCATCATAGGTTTTGAACCTATCTCCAAGTAAGGTCTTCCACACCCTTCTTTAATATAAATGCTCTAAGAAAAGAGTACTCATATGAAGAATACAACATAAAAGATCAACTCTCCAAGAACAAGTACAAATGTGCAAGATCATCAGTAGCTTCGCATAACATCGGTTATCATATCCATGATCAATCTCTCCACAAATGTACAAGATGTACAATCAATACTATCCTCAAGGGATAACGTTGGAAGCTCCCTCCATATGTAACAGTGACTGGAGCATAGCAAAATCATCATCCCTATAAACCCTCAAGTCACAACTCAACCAAACAAATCAACCAATAACCATTAATCTATCATAAAATGAACCAACCCATTCTAGGCTCTAAAAATTGGCAAATAATCAAATGGCTAAGCATGCCTATCACAAGCATCAATTTGCTTCAAATATTGTGGCATCCACTAGAACACGTTAGCCAACCCATCACAGGTCCTCTTAAGCATCCACACCCATTGAAATATAGATCACATACCAACCATCACAAGTCCTCATCGACATCTCACCTACAAAAAATAAATTCATGCCACACATAAATGAAGTAGAACACAATAGTATCTACTAGAGCAAATCAACCACCTATCAAGGTCCTCCTGGGCATCTCACCTATTGAAAATAAAACCATACCAATGAACAATCACCTGGATCCACCACCTCTCACAAGTGAAAACATACTTGCAACCCTTGAACAATCGACCACCTATCACATCTCCTACTAGGCATCACACATGTTGAAAATAAATCCAAAACAACGATACATGTAGTATATCTACCACTCATCACATGTGGAAACCTACTCGCATCACAAGAGCAACTATGGTTTCAACCCATAAAACCCTTCACAGGTGCAACTGGACATCTCAAGCACACTAGGGTTTCACTACCCAATCAACCTCAACAAGGTCAAGTACCACTCCCAAGTACAATGCAACTGAAATACCCACTCCCTCTTCACCAAAAGCGAGATTTCAGCAAAATAGCTCCGATACCATGTATAAAAATTTCACTTTACAAAGAGGTTTCCCAGATCTAGTCCCTCTGAACTTCGACCTTAATGCTAATCTAAAGTATTAATTTACAGCAGCAAACAATAGATAATATTTCATCTCAATTCAACCCAACGCACTAGGAAGACCAAGGGAAAAGACACCAAACATATGCCAAGAAGTTCCAACCCTTAGGGCACACTTTTCCAAGCATAAGCCAAATCTAAAATCACTTTAATTACAACAAATTTACACCAATGAATCTCTTTTATTATCTTCAAGATACATTAAATTACTTAACAATTTCAAGCATATGTTATGTCAAATCAACAAGAACAACAAGTCTTAAAAATTACCCTATCAAGAAGACAATGCACACAAAAAATAA
Source organism: Picea mariana (assembly GCA_032191745.1). Classification (NCBI taxonomy): domain Eukaryota; kingdom Viridiplantae; phylum Streptophyta; class Pinopsida; order Pinales; family Pinaceae; genus Picea; species Picea mariana. Next base: position 99,222 of record JASDQU010106495.1, on the reverse strand, counting down.
AATCTGCAATTACAGAATTTTGGATAGATGAAAACTTCATATATATATTTTATAAGAAAGGACATACATGTATATTTTCACAACTTATGTACAATCTTCAAGTTCTCCAATACCTTAGCTAGGGAAACCATGAAAAACCTAGGCACCACCAAGATCCACAACAAGCAAGCATCAACACCAACAAGTCCTCCTTGGCTCAAACAACAAGCTTGCATTACACAAGTCCTCCACACTAGCACGGTTGTCTTCCTTAGGGTTTCCAAACCCTAACCATGTTGCATCACACAAGTACATCGCAAGACAACTCTAGTGCTAGTGTCCAAATCTACATGTCCCTCCTAGTGTTTGAGTCCTCAAACACTAGGCCTTCCATTCTTCCATCTGTTGAATTATAATGCTTAGCTCAAGCACATGTAGTTTATTTCATTAGCATGTACTTGAACCATAAACAATGCAACAATACCATACACAAGTGTTGCACTAACCAAGATCACAAGAAGAATAACCATGCACAAGAACACAAGAAGTATCCTAGGAAAACTCTTCTCAAACAAGGGAAAAACCCAACAATCCTTTGCTATATTCTCAAGAGAAAATCCCCCACACCATAGACCTTAGCACACAAGAGGGTTCTTACCAAAACCTAGAAACTAATGCCCAAGAGAGGTGCGCACTTCAGTCGTACAAGTGCTTGCTGAAATTCTGAGATGACAAGTGAAAGTGTATGATCCACAATGGGGATCCACTCTTATTTATACAAGAACTGACATAGCAAAAGGTGTGTTTATTGGCACAATAGAGCCGACCTCATTAACTCTATAATATAATTAATCATTACACAATATTAATTATCTTTTACATGGTAGGGCCGACTTGTACCCTTCACATCATAATTAGGGTTACAAGTGAATCTTACTCTCAGACAATATAGCAAGGATCTCTCTCATCCTCTAATGATCAACCACTAGGGACACGTCCACATGTGCTCAGCCACAGGGACATCACACTCAAGAGATCACTCAACTGAGTCCACAGGAGTACCATCTGGAGCACCATCTCAAGCCGACTCAACTAAGTCCAGAGGAGTACAAGGCAGGAGACTATCTCAAGCCAACTCAACTCAGTCCAGAGGAGTACAAGGCAGAAGACCATCTCAAGTCATCTCAACTTAATCCAGAGGAGTAGACAAGAGACCACATGTCATAACAACTCAATTCAGAGTCTAACGCACACCCATCACATGGGCACACCCAACACTTGGGCTCCCTCACACAGATGTCTCAACTCAGTCCAGAGGAGAACGATCTGGAGGATGTCTCATGAAGCTGCAATCAACAACACCATCATCACAAGCAACAAGACCTCCATGGAACATCAAAAATACAATAACTCTGTGATCTTGCCCTAGCCTTACATCCCAAAAGAACAAGGCTCCATGCAAGGCATTAGCTCCACTCTCCATGTCTTCTACTATGGTAGAAACCCTAGAGCTCAACAAGAGCCAGAACAACCATCATCGTGTTCAACTTCAGGTTCTTTCTAGTGTTTACATGTATAAGACAACCCTATTCATCAAAAGAGAAAATCCTAGCATCACACAAGAGCAATCTCTCCTAGAAGATCCAAGGCATCTCTCTTTCCCCTTATCTTCTCCTAGGGTTTCCTCATAAACCCTAGCTTTCCTCATAAACCCTAGCGTCTAGAGCCTAGGGTTTCCTCATGAACCCTGAACTCTCCAAGACAGGTACAAAGAAGAGTACAATGATAATAAATACAAGAGCTCTCTTCTCCATAGTATATACACGTAGGTGAGGGAGGCTAACATAAAGTAAGGACAAGTGCCCCTACAAGTAATCAACAAGGCAACCCCACATGTAGTGCTCTACAATACGAGGATATACATGAGTCAAACTAGGGTGTATCCAACCCCCAAGGTGAAATGCGTCTAGCTCCTAAGGTTTCCTCATGAACCCTAACCTCTCCAAGACAAGTACAAAGAAGAGTATAATGATAATAAATACAAGAGCTCTCTCCTCCCTAGTATATACATGCAAGTGAGGGAGGCTAACATAAAGTAAGGACAAGTGCCCATACAAGTAAACAACAAGGAAAACCCCACGTGTAGCGCTCTACAATACAAAGATATACATGTGTCAAACTAGGGTGTATCTAACCCCCAAGGTGAAATGCCCTCAAAGCATGATCCTCCTTGGGCTCAATGCCCCTCTTCCAAAATGATGCTTTCTCCAACAAGATGTTAGCCCAACGTTTGAAAGACATAATGAAGAACAAGAAAATCAAGAAATGGAAAAAAGGCACAACGAGGAATAATCATTAATTATCAAGCATATGATAGAATACAATAAATAGTACAGTATAAATAAGTTATAACCACCAAATAACAATCACATAGCTAAGTATATGACACTTGGGGTAAAGAATAGGTATGCATTAGGTAATCTAGGACTTAGGATTAGGAGCCAAATTGCTAACAATCCCCAAATTAATCATAAGTCCATATAAGTATACCAACCACGCAACAAAGACTAGTGCAAACGATGGTAACATATCTAAGTCTTTAACTTCACACCCATGTTCTGAAACCTCGTGAGCCTTGATGAAGATCTACCTAAAACAACCGCCAAAAATGGATGTCGAAAACAAAATGTGGAAATCTCATTATGCAACAAATGAGCCACATAATATGTAAGTGTTCACTAATGTGAACCTAATACCAATGAGAGCACCTTAATGAGAAATGAACACTTCCCAAATCCTGAAAATGCCCAATGATCTAAGGTGCTAAGCAAAAGTGCAAAAGAATCATCTATCATCTGCAAGATCCAAAGACCATCCCTGTATAGTTTGAATACTATCAAGTGAACAAATACGTTCACAAAATTGCTCTCAGAAAATGACAAAAATTCTATCAACATTCCAGTTGACAGATAAAAGTGTCGATTAGCATCCCCAATCCTGTATCCTGTAAAAACTATGTATAAAAACCTGTAAATGATTCAATAAGGAGTGAATCATAATTCTACCCAAAATTGCTAAGTAAACCAAATGAACTATTGGTATTGTTCCAAATCCAAAAACCAAACCGTCAATCAAAATGTCGAACAACCCCACAAGTCATAAGTGATTGTATTAGCAATCCATCCATAAATATCCTTAAAAAAAATCCATCAAAATATCATCCATGCCCATATGCTCAAAATCCTCAATATACCAAGTCTGGAGGTCAAACTAACCAATCCAACATCCTCAAAATCAATCTTGAAAAATCCTCAAAAATGTCAAGCTATCAATGTTAAAATCAATGAATACTCAATCCATCACCGTGAATAAACCGCAATCCACAAAATTTAAGTAGACTTCAGAACTTAAAGTCTGGCAAATATAATCCATATATTCCCCCCTGTAAATTGAAAAGTGAGAAGTCCTACGACCTATGAATCAACGACATCAAAGTACCCATCGAAAGTGGAAAAGGGTAATGTCTTTGAGCAAAGTCTAAAGACTCGATCTTCAACTCTAAAGATGACATCAATTAGGGCCCAATCATGCACTAAAATCAACAAGTCATGAATCAAAACATGTTTGTCCATCTAATGATGAAACATCTCCTAATAAACATCTTTGTACAAGTGTATGAACCCAATGGTAAGACTATTGCAATAACTTTGCTTCCAAATTCCAACACCAAGTACCAATCGATCCAAAAAGTATCTATTTTTGCTAAATCTTCTTTTATTTGTGACACGTTTCTAAAAGGTGGTTTTTCTTACCACGGAAGCTACATGGCCAACTCAATGACAATGTTAGCATTGTTCAGGTACTTCATCCAACTTATCATCATCATCACCTGCATCAACTTTAACATCCGTATCCTCAAGTTGCTTCTTCCTAACTTCAACATTAATTGTAGGTAACTGCAAATCATCATCAAGAAAACCTATGCCCACAAATGTAATAGGTTGGGAGTAGTTAGGAACTTCTTTTCGTATCCTAAGCCATATTAGTTCCTTTTGAATTGCAACTCTTCCCAAGGTCTAACAATGTCAATTTTATTTATCCTCATGTTGTGTGAATCTAAAAGAACCTGTGAAGGATTCAAGAATTGTATCAAAGTGTCAAAGTATATCCTAATTCCAAAGATGTTGTAGCTCATCCATTAATAACCTATTTTGAGTTTTTAGTACACCAATCTTTGTGTGCATGATGTGCATACATGTAGCCACATTACTTAGTGGAGTTTCATTGATTTGAATAGTCGTTCCTTGAGTAATGGTAATCAATGTGTGCAGAAGATTAAACAAGTTGTTGATACTCACCATCCTAATCCAAAGAAGTGCTTCAAGCGTTGCAATGCCCAAAACAACATGTCACAACAAAAACCATCGTGTCAAAACAAAACCTTCAAGTGTCCCAAAAAAAATTCCAAGTGTCAAAACAAAAACCACCAAGTCTCGCAAACAATAAACATCATACACCTTTGATCCCTTTATTCAATTTCAGGCCAAATCAAATGACTACAATTACAAATTCCAAAGTGGGACAAACACACCAAACTATTAGACCTTCAACACTTCATAAGGGCATCTTGCAACTCCACCCCTATGCTTCGAACTCTTCTTAGGTTAGAAACAACATTCAAAAGCAATCATACACTGAAAAAAGCAAGATCGCAACATTGAGCGACATCGTCCCTGACAAGTTCCAAATAGGGATTCGCACTCTCTTGATGAGACAAAACTACAAACTGATTTATAATTATAATGGAGTCATCAAGTATGTCATGCCCAACTCAAAAAGAGACTTAGACTCCAAACTTTAGAATTACAATCAAACTTGATGCAAAAAGACTTCCAAAGACTTAAGAGCAATTACAAGTGACCATGCGTATTTTGTAAAATACTTCAAAGTTTTTTTGTCAATTTGTCATCAATTGCTTTATACCTTTGCTTGTATCAATTTTGTCACCAATTGCTTTATACCTTTGCTTGTATCAATTTTGTCATCAATTGCTTTAATTCTTTGCTTGTGTTCATTAACTTAGTTGCCTTCTATGTGTTTATCCATAACAATAGAAGAAGAAAATGCACCAACACAAGCCACAAGTCATTAATAGGACCATGACACACAATACATAAAGATCTAAGACCCCCTTGTTGAATTTCGGGTGAGTCTAGAACATTAGCCAAGAAAAAACTATATTTTGTCATCATGGATTCTATTAGATGCTTGAAATAAATAAACTCCTTACGCTTCCCAAAAAATCACCTTACACCCCATTTACAAGTATTTGCAAAATCATATAACCCCCTTATTCAAAAGAATCCCTTGTAACTCCTTACAATTTAGTTTGCTTTCACAATGAAAAATTACAATGACCCATATAACTTTTACAAAATATATATCCGCTTTGAGATCAACTTAAAAAAATATTTCCTCCAATTCCCAAATTTCAACCATAGTACTTTCCAAAAAAAGTATTTCCTATAACTCCCAAATTTCAACCATAATAAAAAAATTTCTATGACTCCCATATTTAAACCATTATATAACTTTCGTTCAATCGCTAATATATACGCCATGTATCGATCAAAATAGATTCAAATGTGATGTTCCCAAACGCTCATACCTCCAAATACTTCATGTTACCTTGATGGAACTTGCTTGCCATTATTATTAAAAAGAGCATAAATAAAAAATTCCTTTGAATGTGGAAATGAGACAAACAAGCAAATAGCTATGGTGCTTACAACAGTTTCATGTTCAATGTGTTTTAAAACCTAGAATATTGGTGTTAATTGAATCATCAAACTTGTCAAATTCCTTGTCAATAGTCGTCAAACTCCTCGTTGATAGACGTCAATGTCTAATAACAAACATCAATTATGCCAAGCTACAAAGAGTTCATCTTCTACAACCACCAATGGTTGGTCTCTTCCTCGACATAGTGTTAAAGGATATTTCTACAATAGATAGAACCTTCTACTTCTTCCTTCTAGAGCGAGAATCGAACACCAATTCTAGTGGCTTGTGGGTTATCTCCATTCAAAATTGGTTGTTGGATGAGATCGCAGGCAAGTCAAATGCTTCAGAGCTTAAAGAATGGCAGATCACTCGACCAAACAATGGCGCATCATTGGATTGTTCTCAGCCATAACAACACTTTATAATATGTTGTTTTGGCTTCTACTATTCTTCTTGATAGCACAACCATATCTTTTGGCAACTGCTCTTCAATCAAAAAGATGTTAGAAAGTTGGAATACAATATTTAAGGCATCTATCATACCTTTCATAAAATAACCACATTCAACCATGCTAATGGTAAAATACCACCCTCTACCATGACCACAACCTCGATACAAATCTTGGTGCACTGCACACTACTCAAATGTGTAGTTTATGCTTCTAAACTGAGACGCAATATGTATAATTCATTGGTTCCAAGCAAGGTCTCTAAACGGTCACATTTACAGCAACTTCAAACTTCTCACGCAAATGGGAAAACACACAATTAGTGAATTACCACACACATTCTCTCTTTTAAAATCAATCTTAGAATCGTTGCATAGTCAACACACATGCACTATACAACACAAAATCAAAGATGTAGATCTCAATTACTATGCTTGAGGTTACGCACAGATATCGAAATGAACATTGGATCTCCAATAATAACTTATAGTGGTGCAATCATTAAAGAACAACGAAAATGGGGTGTAGCAAAAGCACAATATTCGTTGGTCACACCAGTTCACTATTCTCACAAACACTAATATATTTCACCGAACTCCACACTTTGCCCAAACACGGCTCATCAACAAACTTTTATAAAACCAATATTATCAATCATTCCATTTTAGAAATCCATTGGCATTTGCATGTATCCACAGAGTTCTATTAAAAACATCAAATCTAAAACTTCAATTCACAAAGCAAGAGTCAAAGGGCTTCGTAGCAAGAATATACATTCCAACAAACTTCTACATCATTTGTTAGCAAGTTCAAAATGTATCATTGTGGCCTTCAAAATGCGTATTGAGAATGAAATCAAAGCACTCAAGCCTCTTCAAAAAACTGACTTGATGATATCTTTTGACTTGGAGAAAACTTTAAATGCACCACAAACCTTGTTTACAGTCTTCCTTTATATTCGATTATTGCATATACACACTAGAATGTATCCATGGAAATGCTTCGAAAAGGTGATTGATTCAATATATTATGCTCTTGGAAAGAAATTCAAAATGCACCTTTGATATGTTGTAGACAAATCAAAATATACATATTGCATTTATTATTGTAATGTAATAATAGCCATAGGACAATCATTATGTGTACTAATTAATATGTAATACAAATAAGTCGTACCCTTTGTCAAGGACATGACTTATCACCCCTATGTGTATTTATATGCACGTCATTGTATCTCAAGACAAGTCAATGTAGAATGAATAATAATTATTTATCCCTTGAGAAATATATGGACTCGTCTGTGTTGTAATGGATGCTCAGGGGAAGTGACCAAGTGAGTGGTTTGCTCCAAGTGGTATTAGAGTAATTTTTC
>JASDQU010106495.1:78320-91618 GCA_032191745.1 Picea mariana | reverse complement strand
GAGGTCAAACTAACCAATCCAACATCCTCAAAATCAATCTTGAAAAATCCTCAAAAATGTCAAGCTATCAATGTTAAAATCAATGAATACTCAATCCATCACCGTGAATAAACCGCAATCCACAAAATTTAAGTAGACTTCAGAACTTAAAGTCTGGCAAATATAATCCATATATTCCCCCCTGTAAATTGAAAAGTGAGAAGTCCTACGACCTATGAATCAACGACATCAAAGTACCCATCGAAAGTGGAAAAGGGTAATGTCTTTGAGCAAAGTCTAAAGACTCGATCTTCAACTCTAAAGATGACATCAATTAGGGCCCAATCATGCACTAAAATCAACAAGTCATGAATCAAAACATGTTTGTCCATCTAATGATGAAACATCTCCTAATAAACATCTTTGTACAAGTGTATGAACCCAATGGTAAGACTATTGCAATAACTTTGCTTCCAAATTCCAACACCAAGTACCAATCGATCCAAAAAGTATCTATTTTTGCTAAATCTTCTTTTATTTGTGACACGTTTCTAAAAGGTGGTTTTTCTTACCACGGAAGCTACATGGCCAACTCAATGACAATGTTAGCATTGTTCAGGTACTTCATCCAACTTATCATCATCATCACCTGCATCAACTTTAACATCCGTATCCTCAAGTTGCTTCTTCCTAACTTCAACATTAATTGTAGGTAACTGCAAATCATCATCAAGAAAACCTATGCCCACAAATGTAATAGGTTGGGAGTAGTTAGGAACTTCTTTTCGTATCCTAAGCCATATTAGTTCCTTTTGAATTGCAACTCTTCCCAAGGTCTAACAATGTCAATTTTATTTATCCTCATGTTGTGTGAATCTAAAAGAACCTGTGAAGGATTCAAGAATTGTATCAAAGTGTCAAAGTATATCCTAATTCCAAAGATGTTGTAGCTCATCCATTAATAACCTATTTTGAGTTTTTAGTACACCAATCTTTGTGTGCATGATGTGCATACATGTAGCCACATTACTTAGTGGAGTTTCATTGATTTGAATAGTCGTTCCTTGAGTAATGGTAATCAATGTGTGCAGAAGATTAAACAAGTTGTTGATACTCACCATCCTAATCCAAAGAAGTGCTTCAAGCGTTGCAATGCCCAAAACAACATGTCACAACAAAAACCATCGTGTCAAAACAAAACCTTCAAGTGTCCCAAAAAAAATTCCAAGTGTCAAAACAAAAACCACCAAGTCTCGCAAACAATAAACATCATACACCTTTGATCCCTTTATTCAATTTCAGGCCAAATCAAATGACTACAATTACAAATTCCAAAGTGGGACAAACACACCAAACTATTAGACCTTCAACACTTCATAAGGGCATCTTGCAACTCCACCCCTATGCTTCGAACTCTTCTTAGGTTAGAAACAACATTCAAAAGCAATCATACACTGAAAAAAGCAAGATCGCAACATTGAGCGACATCGTCCCTGACAAGTTCCAAATAGGGATTCGCACTCTCTTGATGAGACAAAACTACAAACTGATTTATAATTATAATGGAGTCATCAAGTATGTCATGCCCAACTCAAAAAGAGACTTAGACTCCAAACTTTAGAATTACAATCAAACTTGATGCAAAAAGACTTCCAAAGACTTCAGAGCAATTACAAGTGACCATGCGTATTTTGTAAAATACTTCAAAGTTTTTTTGTCAATTTGTCATCAATTGCTTTATACCTTTGCTTGTATCAATTTTGTCACCAATTGCTTTATACCTTTGCTTGTATCAATTTTGTCATCAATTGCTTTAATTCTTTGCTTGTGTTCATTAACTTAGTTGCCTTCTATGTGTTTATCCATAACAATAGAAGAAGAAAATGCACCAACACAAGCCACAAGTCATTAATAGGACCATGACACACAATACATAAAGATCTAAGACCCCCTTGTTGAATTTCGGGTGAGTCTAGAACATTAGCCAAGAAAAAACTATATTTTGTCATCATGGATTCTATTAGATGCTTGAAATAAATAAACTCCTTACGCTTCCCAAAAAATCACCTTACACCCCATTTACAAGTATTTGCAAAATCATATAACCCCCTTATTCAAAAGAATCCCTTGTAACTCCTTACAATTTAGTTTGCTTTCACAATGAAAAATTACAATGACCCATATAACTTTTACAAAATATATATCCGCTTTGAGATCAACTTAAAAAAATATTTCCTCCAATTCCCAAATTTCAACCATAGTACTTTCCAAAAAAAGTATTTCCTATAACTCCCAAATTTCAACCATAATAAAAAAATTTCTATGACTCCCATATTTAAACCATTATATAACTTTCGTTCAATCGCTAATATATACGCCATGTATCGATCAAAATAGATTCAAATGTGATGTTCCCAAACGCTCATACCTCCAAATACTTCATGTTACCTTGATGGAACTTGCTTGCCATTATTATTAAAAAGAGCATAAATAAAAAATTCCTTTGAATGTGGAAATGAGACAAACAAGCAAATAGCTATGGTGCTTACAACAGTTTCATGTTCAATGTGTTTTAAAACCTAGAATATTGGTGTTAATTGAATCATCAAACTTGTCAAATTCCTTGTCAATAGTCGTCAAACTCCTCGTTGATAGACGTCAATGTCTAATAACAAACATCAATTATGCCAAGCTACAAAGAGTTCATCTTCTACAACCACCAATGGTTGGTCTCTTCCTCGACATAGTGTTAAAGGATATTTCTACAATAGATAGAACCTTCTACTTCTTCCTTCTAGAGCGAGAATCGAACACCAATTCTAGTGGCTTGTGGGTTATCTCCATTCAAAATTGGTTGTTGGATGAGATCGCAGGCAAGTCAAATGCTTCAGAGCTTAAAGAATGGCAGATCACTCGACCAAACAATGGCGCATCATTGGATTGTTCTCAGCCATAACAACACTTTATAATATGTTGTTTTGGCTTCTACTATTCTTCTTGATAGCACAACCATATCTTTTGGCAACTGCTCTTCAATCAAAAAGATGTTAGAAAGTTGGAATACAATATTTAAGGCATCTATCATACCTTTCATAAAATAACCACATTCAACCATGCTAATGGTAAAATACCACCCTCTACCATGACCACAACCTCGATACAAATCTTGGTGCACTGCACACTACTCAAATGTGTAGTTTATGCTTCTAAACTGAGACGCAATATGTATAATTCATTGGTTCCAAGCAAGGTCTCTAAACGGTCACATTTACAGCAACTTCAAACTTCTCACGCAAATGGGAAAACACACAATTAGTGAATTACCACACACATTCTCTCTTTTAAAATCAATCTTAGAATCGTTGCATAGTCAACACACATGCACTATACAACACAAAATCAAAGATGTAGATCTCAATTACTATGCTTGAGGTTACGCACAGATATCGAAATGAACATTGGATCTCCAATAATAACTTATAGTGGTGCAATCATTAAAGAACAACGAAAATGGGGTGTAGCAAAAGCACAATATTCGTTGGTCACACCAGTTCACTATTCTCACAAACACTAATATATTTCACCGAACTCCACACTTTGCCCAAACACGGCTCATCAACAAACTTTTATAAAACCAATATTATCAATCATTCCATTTTAGAAATCCATTGGCATTTGCATGTATCCACAGAGTTCTATTAAAAACATCAAATCTAAAACTTCAATTCACAAAGCAAGAGTCAAAGGGCTTCGTAGCAAGAATATACATTCCAACAAACTTCTACATCATTTGTTAGCAAGTTCAAAATGTATCATTGTGGCCTTCAAAATGCGTATTGAGAATGAAATCAAAGCACTCAAGCCTCTTCAAAAAACTGACTTGATGATATCTTTTGACTTGGAGAAAACTTTAAATGCACCACAAACCTTGTTTACAGTCTTCCTTTATATTCGATTATTGCATATACACACTAGAATGTATCCATGGAAATGCTTCGAAAAGGTGATTGATTCAATATATTATGCTCTTGGAAAGAAATTCAAAATGCACCTTTGATATGTTGTAGACAAATCAAAATATACATATTGCATTTATTATTGTAATGTAATAATAGCCATAGGACAATCATTATGTGTACTAATTAATATGTAATACAAATAAGTCGTACCCTTTGTCAAGGACATGACTTATCACCCCTATGTGTATTTATATGCACGTCATTGTATCTCAAGACAAGTCAATGTAGAATGAATAATAATTATTTATCCCTTGAGAAATATATGGACTCGTCTGTGTTGTAATGGATGCTCAGGGGAAGTGACCAAGTGAGTGGTTTGCTCCAAGTGGTATTAGAGTAATTTTTCTGTTGGTCTATGGTCAAGTACATTTTTTCTCGATTGTTTTGTTGATCTGTGATCAAGTTTATTTTGTCAATGTCATTTAAAAAAAAAGAATGAAAAAGAAAAATAGAAAATAATTCTGAAAAAAAAAATTACAAACTCATGGCCCAAACTCTTTAACAGAAATTAAAAGAAAAAAGTTTTCTAGTATTATTTTTAAGTGCACATGAAGAAGGTCAAACACAAATTCCATACTTGGCAATAAGTAAAGTTAATTTCCGTGGTAAGAAAACATAATTAAAAAGGRAAGTTTACAAGTATTATCTTTAAAGTGCACATAAATAAGTATCAAGTCAAACAAAAATTCCATAGTTGGCATAAGTAAAGTTAATTGCCACATAAATGTTAAGAAACATAATAAAAAGGAAAAGTTCGCAAGTGCTTTAAAGTACACATGAAGAAGTATCAAGTCATTCATATATATAAGTTGACAATGTTAAGGAAGGCTATACAACATATCAGGATTGTGAAGAAAAAAAAAAGATGCAATCTTCACGTGGAGGAATTTTTGCATGAGGATAAGACAAGTTTGAGACATTGTGAGAAGTCATCAAGTTAATACAAGTATTATATAAGTCACATAAAAGTGAAAAATATGAAAATATTATTAATTTGAATAACATGAAACTATTGGTAATTTGAATAACATGAAAATATTGGCAAAAGGTGAAATATTAAAGTTTGTAAGAGATTTCTCATTAAAAATAAATAAAGAGCGAAAGTATTTATGTTCTTAAGATTTATTCTTAATAAGGTCAAATATTGTTATCAAAAGTATATTCCAAGGTTCAATTAAAGAGTTATAAAATTAATCCCTTTGTTCAATCAAGAGAAAAGTCCAATTTAAGAAAGAACCCTTGTGTGGAAGCTAAAAGATAAAGTCAATCATTATTATATCCAAGTGAATTTTGGTGAAAAATAATATATAAAGAATTATAAATTGTGCCAACTTAAATTTATATTTCGAAATTGAAGGCATTATTTAAAACCTATAAGCAGATATCAATTTGAAGTTGTGTGGAATTTTTAAAAAAAGAATAGATTTTAAGAAAGAGAAGGTAGGTTTTCTAACATAAGAAGTTCAATTGTGGCCCTTGGATTATTAAAACTCAAAGGGACTATTCAAAGAAAGGATATTATCAATGTTATTTTCACATACAAAGAAGAAAATTATAATGATGTCAACTTGGTGAATCAATTGTTAATTCCAAATTCAAGTATATTCCTAAAGGAAGAAATTTATGGCAATGGGAAATTTGAAATTTGAGACTTACAACTAAAGATTGATAATTATAAAGTCGTATCTCAATTCAATGTTAGAAATTTGATCGGTTTTAGTATTTTTGACATAATTCTAGGTTATAATTGGATGAAAACATTGAGGAGTTCATTCTAAACATAAAAAAAAAATTATTGACATTCTCTTATAAGGAAAAGAAGATCATGTTACAAGATTTCACAATGGAGTCGTGCATGAAAGTTTCATCATTAGAAGATATAGACCATAAAATGCTACAATCCAATGTGACAAGGGATAACCACAACAAATTTATAAAGAATTAAAAGAACTTCGAAAGGAACAAGATTCCCTAGTAAATAACTTATGTGAACAAAATCAATCTTTGTAGATGAAGTGCATATCCCAAAATCTAAATTAGAAGAGCAATTTAAAAAGACAAAACGCCTCCAAAAACATCTACATTGGAGAAAGAAAATTATGACTTGCAAGCAAAGAATCAAGTATCAATTAGACAAAATGTTGCAATTCAATGCGACCGAGAATCTTAGAAGCAAGATATAAAAATTCACAAATTTCAACAGAAGACAAAAGAGCTACAACAACAAAATAACAATATAAATCACGACAAAGATACTGAAAATATTAGTAAAAAAACTATCATCCAAGACGATGAAATTTCTTGTTTGAGAAATCATAATAAAACTCTACTTGCAGAAATAAACAAATTGAAGAATGAAAAGAAGGCACAACAAAAATCCCAAAACATGGATAAGGGTACTAACACCAGTGTAATCAACATGGAAAAACCTAATGTTGTTATCATTGATGTTGTATCAGTGGAAGAGCTAACAAAAGTTGAAACGAAAGACAAAGCAACCTCAATAGAAGGGATGAAGGACTTAAAAATGGAAGTGATGCATAAAATTGAAGATGAATTCATTGAAGCTAAGGAAAACTTTCCAAGTTACAGAAAGATAATAATGAATTAGAAGAAGAGCTTAAGAACAAAAATGACCAACGGTGTAAGATGCAATCTCTTAATGAATCACTCATTAAGGAGGTTAAGAACTTAAAGTTGGAAAATTACGAGTCAAAGGAAGAATTGATAAAAAATGAAAAAATCAGAAGGTTACAAGCATAACCAGGAATTTTGTAATGACGTACGAAGGTGAAAAGGCATTTATAGGAGTCTAAATCAAAGAATAGAGATAAAGATATTGCCACATAAATTGAAAATGATACTATCAGAAAACTTGAATAGGAAATTTGCAAAAAAGGTTCAAAAATCCTAAATACTAATGAGGTCAAATAAAAATACAATCTAGAATGGACGAAAGACGTAAGAATTTGATAGATGGGATCACATCACACTACAGCTTCAAAAGGAGAAAGAAGACAAGATCCAAGAAGGTCAACAGAAGATACTTGAAGAAGTTGAACTTCATTTGGAGAATGTACATGTCGAATGTAATGGTATAGTATCTCCAAGGCTAGAGTAATCAAAAACCAAGCAAAGAAGATAGAGAACGCCATTGTCTCTGGAAAGAAGACAGATGTAATGGGTGTGCAAAATGAAGGAAAACCATCACATATGAAACCATATCGACCCCCTCACTTTCAAAGAAGACAAGAAGATCGATATCAGCATTATCAAGGACGAAAATGGAATACTCATCAATGTTCATGGAACAAGGCATCTCAAAACAATTATTCAATAGAACATTTTCATGGTCCAAAAACTACTACAAATTGGAAAAGTTACAACAACTCGAAGGAAATGAAATTATGCAACAATCAACCATCAACAATTAAGAGCGAAAAGAATTGAGTTTGGATGGATTGATCCTTTCTCGATGCGCCAATATTGTTCAAGGCTTCAAATGTCATATTCCCTCATGTCCTCAAACTTATCTAATTAATGACAATTCCTAAAAGATTGTTCATTCTATGAGACRAAGTTTCTCCATACCTATGCTTTGAGGGCAAAACATTTTTTAAGGGGGGCAAGACTTGTAATAGTCGTAGTCTAAATGTTCTACGAAATTATTCTTTTTCAACGATATTTTCTAGGGATATTTGCCCGAAATCCAATGAGAAATTGTTAGATCCGCAGATTYGAGTGATTATTTATGTATAATCCAGGTACCCTGACGGTTTTTCACCATGTTGAATCCATTTCTGCATTCAGAAATGGATTTTAAACAACAAAAAATAGTGATTTCGTGCAAATTTATATCGTCGGATTCCAACAAAAAAAACCATTTTGTAGAACAATTAGACAATGCCCTTGTAATATACCTTATTATAATGTAATAACAGTCATAGGAAAATCATTATGTGATGTAGTAATTAATATGTAATAATGATAAGTCATGCCCTTTACCAAGGATATGACTTAACAACCCTACGTGTATTTATATGCACGTCATTGTATCCCAAGATAGGTCCATGAATAATGAATAATAATTATTTATCCCTTGAGCAATAGATGGACTCATCTGTGTTATAATGGATGCTCAAGTGAAGTGACCAAGTGAGTGGTTTCCTCCAATGTATCCATGGAAATGTTTCGAAAAGATGATTGATTCAATATATCATCCTCTTGGAAAGAACTCAAAAAACATCTCTAATATGTTGTAGACAAATCAAAATGACCTTTATGAATGTTCAATGTACACATATCCAACAACAACATGTCAAAAGAACATTTTTTTCTTCAAATTTTAAAAAACTAAAACTTACTTCAAGTGCATAAATGAACTATGGATGCGAAGACCTCCTATGTGTTTAGAGCTATCCAACAAATCTTGGTCTCCAGAGTCCATTCAAAGGTCCCTTCATTACTTTCATGTGCCCTCCTCATATAACTAAGCTCTTAAGACCATATGTACTCTAATACCAATTGAAAGACATAATGAAGAACAAGAAAACCAAGAAATGGCAGAAAGGCACAAAGTCAAATCATCATTAATTATCAATCATATGATAGAGTGCAATAAAGAGTACCATATACATTACAACCAAATAACAATCACATAACTAAGTATATGACACATAGGATAAAGAATATATCCCAAGGTAAACATTAGGTGGTCTAGGACTTAGGATTAGAAGCCAAATTGCTAACAACACTCACTCTCCCATAGTGGTCCAATATCCAAGTGTCCTCATGAAAGACCCTCCTCCTCCAATTGCGTGACACATGCCCTGACATGTGCCTAATGCTACTCTCATGTATGTCGATGTGGTCACAAAGCTCCAATGCCCCTCCTCTTCAACATGTGTGTTTGTGTCCATCACCAAGCTCCATGAAGTATGTTCCTCAACCCAAGCGACCTCAAGTCAAGTCTCCAACATCCAACATGTGTATCGCATGGTCCCAAGCTCCAAGGGCTAAGTGCCCCCCTCCAAGTTCCCAACGCTCCTCTTCTTAGGAAGGTACCTCCCCTAATCAACCAAACAACTCCCCAATTGTGTGTACCCAATGGCTTAGTCATCATGCCAATCAGGGTAACAACCTCCTAGGTAAGGGCACCATGCCAATGCTCTAACCAAGGTCAAGCATCCACCCAAACTAAGCCATCATAGGTCCATGAAGCATCACCAAGGGGTTAGGAGACATAAAGCTCTCCTAGCAAGGTGAAAACACTTTTGGAGTAACCCCAAAAGCTAACACCAATATGTAGAAATTTACGGCTTACCAACATGTATCTCCCAAAACTGTTATTTCCATTGCCAGAAGCAATAATCCAACTTGTAGGAGGCATATCTCTCTACTAGTGAATCAAGAGAGCCTTCAGCTAAACTTTCAATTCATTTGGATAGACAATTACATAAATGTTAAGGGTTGACATCGAGGTCCCAAAAATCCCTAGACGTTGAAATTTTCCACAACTTATGGTAAAATCTGCATCTTGTTTCTTACTTCTTTCATTGCCTACAAATATTCACAATGGATCTTATGTCCATAAAGGAATCTAAGGATGTCGAAGTAGGGTTGATCCCAGATTGGTGCTATAAAGAGTACCATATCTTCTACAACCATAACTTCTTTTAGAATGATCCAAATATAGTGTGATTGGATTCATTAGAAGGAAAAGACTCCAAGCTTTCACATGTTAAATTTCATGGGAATTGACATGGAACTCTAGAATTTACAGTACATACAAGGACAGCCTCTAAACGAGTCCTTAAGAAGGCTCAAAAAGGGTAAGGCATCTTCAATTGTGCAATTTGAAGCACTATGTGCTCCCCTAGAGTAGTGCAATTAGAAGAGTGTTGTTTATAAATCACTTATTATGGTAGAAACAATAATCCAACTTGCACGAGGCATATCCCTCTACTAGTGAATCAAGAAAGCCTTCAACTAAACTTTCAATTCATTTGTATAGACAATTACATAAATGTTAAGGATTGACATCGAGGTCCCAAAAACCCCTAGACGCTGAAATTTTCCACAGCTTATGGTAAAATCTGCATCTTGTTTCTTACTTCTTTCATTGCCTACAAATATTCACGATGGATCTTATGCCCATAAAGGAATCTAAGGATGTCCAAGTAGGGTTGATCCCAGATTGGTGCTATAAAGAGTACCATATCTTCTGCAACCATAACTTCTTTTAGAAAGATCCAAATATAGTGTGATTGGATTCATTAGAAAGAAAAGACTCCAGGCTTTCACATGTTAAATTTCATGGGAATTGACATGGAACTCTAGAATTTACAGTACATACAAGGTCAGCCTCTAAACCAGTCCTTAAGAAGGCTCAAAAAGGGTAAGGCATCTTCAATTGTGCAATTTGGAGCACTACGTGCTCCCCTAGAGTAATGCAATTAGAAGAACATTGTTTATAAATCACTTATTATGGTAGAAAGCAGATGAGGTCTGGTGCAAGTCTTGAGTGCAATTTTTGATAGAGTAGATACCTCAGTCACACCATCTAAGTGAAAAATAGAAATTGATTATAATGTTGATTTGAAAGTGGAGGTGGGGCCAGCTCAAGAAACAAAGAACCAAATTCTTGTTTAAAGGGGGGAGAGGGAGAGAGGGAAAGAGAAAAAGAAAAAAAACATAAGTCAAGGCTAAACAACAAAGAACCTACAGTGATCCATCAAGTCGCTTCCCACAGCTTATGATTTATATAGTATATACACTTGGAAGCATCTTAGACACGATATTCATTGCCATATGCTTGTGTGATTGTTTGCTAGCTCTTTCACCTGCCACTTTCCCTAGACAATGTTCAGTAAGCAATTGAGAGTCGAGACATTGTGGTCTCCAGAAAGGCTAGTGTGCCAGCTTGTTGGTTTCAAAATGTCGACTACATACAAAATGTCAATGAAAATTTTGACTAGCTCTCAGCAAATAGACCCTTGTATTCACATAAACTGCATACAGGCATTCAATATATGACATGAGTTCTACAACCTGTACAAATTGACAAATTAAAAAATTTACAATATCTTGTCCAGCTGTTTAGCTACCTAAAGTATAAAATGCACAGAAAATAATACCTGTGAACCAGACCCAATGGTTTGATCACTTCCCCGCAAGCCTTCTACAAGCTCTGTATACAACTGTTCCTTTGGCGTCGCTGCCGGTGCACCATAATATGAGAATTCAACAACATCAACATCACACCAAACACCACCAGGCCCCTGTATAAACCATATCTGATGGATTAGTAGCTCATAAAAGCAAACCATAGAATTTTCAACCACTACCACAAAGTTCAAACACACCTAACACTAAAACCCCTATCTTTCTGCAAGCATATACACACCCTTGTATATTCTGATTCACTTAAGCCCATTTACAAAATCTGAGATGTACTGTAATGCCAGCAAAGTCCTCGAAGATTAGCATGGTTTCTATATGACCTCACTGTACAACTGAACAATAAATACTTCTCTACATTTTTAAGATAACAAATTTGTTTGCATCCTTTCTGGGAGATTCTTATTGCTGCTTTTGTTTTTGTATCAGCTAGCCAAAAAGAAAACAAATATGTCCAATGTAAAAATGATGAGGACTATGAAATGCAAACTGGAACAATAATTTCGATCTAGATCTTAAGCAATCCCCGTTGCATTCTAACTGTAGAAACGTTTTGCCTAGGAGTCTTCTTATTTCACATCTCGGCATTTGGAAAGCTGGACAACAGACCCCTCTGTAAACCATATTTTAGCTCAATGAAAATTTGTATAACTGCATAAATCCTTGTTGGAATTGGAAATCTCCGTCACCAACGATAATAAATCATATGTTTCAGATGCAATTAACAAATGCAACAACCTACTGCCTGTGAGAAAAATGGGTGTTGTAGAAGTTAGTGAGAACTTGTGACAGGTTAAAAGTTCAGTATTGACAGCTTCCTCATTTAAACTAGGTGCTACTGCATCACTCTTCTTCAACGGCACCGTGGGTATTTCTGTTTGAAGTCACACAGTCTATAGAACAATCATTGACATTAACTTTTTATCTGCTTTGTGTATACAAGTGTAATAAATACAACTAAGGATCATATTGCATAGTTATCTCACCATCTTAAAAGTGCTTTGAAATACCAAAGCATACAGTGTTTGTATTTAATTCTCCATTACAAAAAGAACAAGACGAAATCAGATAAGAAAACAAATTAGCTCTCAAACACAGACAAAAAATGAGGCATTAAATAGACAGGGAAGAGTACTTTCGTGACCATCAATAACTATATAAGCATCCTAAATAAATAGATCAAATAACATGACCCAAAGAAACCTACAATGCACCCAACAAACTAAAGATCTGTAGACTAAAAGCACCTTAACAATACCATAATTGCAAATAATTGATCAAAATGAGAAGACTGATTTAGAAATACAACAATTTCATTTCAACTCGGCTCTGGAGCATACATCCATTGTGATGAACTTGGCGCAGAAGGTAAGGAACTTGTAGGACATCATAGGCTTTGACAGATTCAGTTGTCCTGATTAGATGTGCACAAATGGATGGAACAGCCAAAAAGACACAGAAATCCACACATAGAAACATCAAGAAAATCTGCATGGACTTAAAAAATTGGCAGGAAAGGATACTACAATGATAAATAAATTGTTGAAATATGATCTTTAACAAATTCCAAGATGTCATATTTCAAGAACGAAAAACCAGTCCCTAGCACCCACAAAGGTCTAGAGTTCACACCTCAAGAACAGAAGGTAGCCTCTGGACATCAAGAAGCCATTGCTTATGCACCTTTCTAGCCACAAACACAAGAATAGCCGGAATGTTTGTCAGCACCCCCTCTCTAATGCGAAAACCAATTGCAGTCCCAAGGCTATAACGGCGCAGTATTTTGCTATGAAATGCTCGGATTGTCATCAAATCAAGCAATGTGGTAGCTTGATGCCCACTTGGTAGGTGCTCCAGTGTTTCTGAATCTACTTCTTTCTGAACGCCACCAAAATAAGCTGCCCTCTCCTCAGCAGTACCGTTAAGCCGGTTTGATGGAGGCCAACGAAAGCAAGCTGCACTACTTTCAGAATGCTGTCCACCTGATGCAAATGCCTGAAGAGGGGGGCTGTCCGAACGTGGATGACGACCAGAATTACCAGTCACAGTCTGTTCACGATCCAAGGCTGACTCCTCTGATTGCATTGATCCTGAGTAACGCCTGCCTAGTCGTAAAGCTCT
>JASDQU010106495.1:66914-77641 GCA_032191745.1 Picea mariana | reverse complement strand
TAGGTGACCTGCAACTGGGGCCAGACCAAGCTATGATTTTGCTGAGCAGAACCGACCTATATGAAATCTAAGTTGAAATATAATGAAAAATACTACTCACCGATCCCAGTAGGACTGCTGCTGCTCCTGAGATTTGAACCTGAGCTTCTTCTCCTGAGACATGGGAAGTTCAGTGACCACAGTATTTTCCTCCCCGACTTCTTCCTTGACCCCAACCACCACCTCACTAGCCAACAGCGCAGAACCTACTGGATCCGCTACCTCTTCTGAGTGAGCTGGTAGCAACTGCAGCGGCTCATCCACCATCTCAAAATACGGTTAAAAACCTCCGAATCTATACATCTACCGCTATAACAGTAGACCTTTAACACATAATGTAGAACTTACTGTATTCGACTCAGCCGAGAMCCATGRATTTATATTGAGAAAACAAAAATAAATAAATAAACTAGAAAWACCCACTGCTACCATCGCTATAAAATAAGCATAAGATGGCAATATAGAAAACCAGAAGCTGGTGTTATCAGCATTTTAAAACCAACCCAACGACAGAAACTGATTTGGGCATTATTTTCCCAATAACCCAACAATGAAAACACACTCGGCTGTGATTTTTTTAATGACCCAGTAATGGAATAGATTTGCGTATGATCTCTACACTGGCCCAGAAATGTAAACAAACTTGGGTATGAGCCCAAAAAATGAAAAATGGACTTGGGTATGATTCTTCACACCAGCCCAGCAATGAAAGCCGATTTGGGTATCATTTTCTGCACAGAATATTTGGGTCTGAGTAGAGACAATATACCTATGAACCCAAACCGAATCCACCCGACATCATATGCTAGTTTTCGGCAATATATGTTTCGCCGGTGTTAATACTAGTGCTGCGCTCCATCCCACTACTATTCCCCTATCTCTTTCACTTCATCATATCTCTAGCAGGCCCACCCACTGACATCCCCCTCTTAAACCTCATTCAAAACCTCAATAGGACGACATCTACCCCGCTAAATGTATCGTTCTTCCGCCAAATTTGGCTCAAATTTTTACAGCAAAAAACTTCAAGCAAGTTGGGTATTGTGATCCTGAGGAGGGGGGGCCATTCGAGCGATCAGAATCCGCGCGCAATGCGAGAGAAACGCAGGCTTAAAAAGTTGAAAAAAAGGACCCCCAAGAAAACTTGAAAGTGCCATCTTTGGAGACTCCACCAACACAGGGCAAACGGTGTGCAGGCACTCAAAATGGTGAAATGGTGGCAATCAGGTGCCCATCGTCCATTGCCCGCCTCGGATATTTTGCCGTCCCAAGATTCTCAGACCCTTTCCGTCGCTTTCCCCGTTTTACTCTCCGGGTTAAAGCGTGCGGCGCACCCTTTTCACTTTTTACCGGCATTCACCGCCTGCGCCCTTCCGGTCATCGTGCGGTCACGGTGGTATAAAAAAAAGGTAATTGCGGCTCCGTCAATTGACGCGAAACGGTGACGGACTTCGCAACTTGGCCGACAACGTCTACAATTGAAATCGCGTGGGTTTGTATTTCTTTTTTCTCTTTTTGGGTTTTCGGAAAATTGGATAAGCTTTCGAGACGAATATTCTTTGTGTGTTATAATTCTTTTTCTTGGTATTTGTTTGTGTGTAAAAAGAAAAAACGGTTTACGCTTTTTCCAAGTTTAACTTCCCTAACTAAGGTTTAGGGATAGATGATTCTAACTGTTTGGCCTAACTAGGGTTTGAAGATGGATGATTCTATTGGTTTGGCCTAACTAGGGGTTCAGGGGTAGATTATTTAACTTTGACCAATACATAGTGGTAATGTCTATGGTGTTAAAGTCTTTATTTGTATGATGGAAGGTGTGAATTCTTTGAATTTCTTTCCCTTTGTGATTCTAAATATTTAATATATAATTTTATAATAAGATGATTAGTTTTCTGGTTATAAATGAAAATTTTTACAGAAAAACTTTCATTATTAAATAAGTTAATTTTGAAGTAAATGTATTTGTTTTCTCATTACAAATTTAATAAGAATTTGATAGATACTTTAGGCATGAGTAAATTTTTATTATGATTCAAAATATGAATATGTTTTGCAAAGCGTTTTACCCCATAAAAAAAAAAAAATTATATTGATGAGAACATAATTTTTTATATCATTACATGAAAATAATTTAAAATAAATTTATTATAATATTTATGGTTTTATTTTATTATGATCCAAATTTCATATATGATGGAATGATGTTCTTAGAGGTTTTACCTAATTTTAAATTCACCTAGATCCCTGAAAAACAATGAAAGTTCTAATCAATCTCACTTCCTCTATCACTAAATTCTAGTAACCAAAAACAAATTATTACAAAATGAAATAACTTCATATATTTTTTATCAATAATATTAATTTAATAATCAATAATATGATACTTTGTTTTTTGGGTGGCAAGAGCAAGTGGGTTGCTTTACGATCATGAGGAAACATCACGTTCGCCTTCGCTTAGAGTATTGGGCAAGCCTCTAACGATCAAGATGAAGCTTATGTGCTCTTCCAAGGTTTATCTTTGTCCAATTCTCGGGGTATCCAGAATCTTTTTTTAATGTGGTTCATGGCACCACTTTATCAGTACTCGTTGTGTCCACGGAAAATCCCCCCTGAAATCTGGAGAACATGGGGAGGTCGAGAATTTTTGGAATATTGAGGGCTCAACATCAAGAGAAGCTTATATACCCATTAAGGGCAAAACATGTCACTTGTGGGAATTGAACCTGGGTAGGGAGAAAACACCCCACAGAACAAACCACTCGGGCTAAACCCAATTGACAGGGTATCCAAAATCTTACAACAATAGGCGACTCAAAAGTGATAATCAAGCGTGCAAGGATGAAAACTCTCCCAAGCAACATTCATCTCAGATCTATTTTTCTCGTAATACAAAAGGAAATCCAGGCTTTTCACAAGAAGCAGACCATTATGCGAACCATGCCACTAGGCAACAATATGACGTTATTTCCATCAATAGGGCCTTCTCCTTCTACCCAACCCCATGAATCTCAACCATGTTTCCAAGTTAGCAAAATTTGGGGGTATTTTCCATCTTCAAGACCCCCTCATATTTCCAAGCCCCTTGATTCAATACTTTGTCTTATCATTCAATTGGCATAGCATCACATCCTCGGTGGATATCAGGTTGACATATGAAACATGAGGAGAGCCACATGCTTTTCATGCGTTGCCTCGATGCTTCCATAAATCCTCTAGTATTGAGCAGTCCTTTCCCTCACTTCCCCTTCCACTTTTAGGCACATGTGGGAGGGTTGTTGGCATCATGGAAGTAAAGGCTAGTACATGTGATCATGCCCACAAGTGGTTTTCGAGTGTCGAGATCCATCCAACCCCAACATCACTCATTTGTGTGGATTTATGTTTAAGGGAGAGCTCTCTCATGCATTATGGCATCCTTGGCTTGTTGGGAGACTCTCTGGGTAACTTCTCATGCGTTCTCATTTCTCCCTAGGGGCGTCGGGATACATGGCAAAAGGAAACATTGGACATTGGATTTGATGGAAGAGGAATTAGAAGACCTGTGCACCACCGTCCATTCACTGCAAATTCATTTCAGTGGGCTCTCATCCCAAGTCTTAATGGTCCTCAAATTTTATATGCAACAACATCAAAGTATTCAACAACTTTAGGACAAATGTGTTGCTCTGCAATCCTAAATTGGGGAACTTCGCCTCAGGCCATCCCATGGTTCGCCTCCTTGGTCAGATATTGACATCTCTGAAACAAAAGCATCTCGAGTCAAGGCCCTTCCTCAATTGGATTTGAATGTTTATACTCCAGGTTCTAGTTAATTGTTCTCAAGTTGGAAAGATTATTTCCTTATATGTATAATTCATGACTTGTTTTTGCGATCGTGTCATCGGGGGTTTCTCTAGAATATATACAGTATGACACTATGGACAATGTCTTATATCAAAACTCTTTGTCTTTCAGCCAGTAGGAATTTTGATTATAGGTTGAGTAGATTGGAAGCTTGCCCTTTAAATTTTGGAAATGTAATATTATGACCTATTTACACGTTGTTTTAAATTAATGAAATCTTCCCCTTACGGTTAAAAAATGATACTTTGTTTTGTATAATATTATTATTATTTTATTTAACTTATTTGTACAGTAAAAATATAATAGAATTTTTGAAATATTAAAAATGTTTTTGTTTAATTTTAATGTATTTAGCATTTATTAAAATATATAAATTTGTATGATACTTAATGATATTTGACTTTTTAATCTAACTTGAAGGCTTTGAAGACTTTTTTTTATTGTCATAGTTTATTAAAAACAAACATCTTAATTAGAAAAATTAAGATATTTGACTTTTTCATTTAACTTTAAAGTTTTAAGACTTTTTTACTGTCATAACGATAATTTATTAAAAACAAACATCTTAATTAGAGAAAAATAAATCTTACATATTTTCAAAACCTTCATCAATAATGTAAACACTATATTAAATAATTGCATTTATATGGTCAAACAAAGGGAATCCATTCTTCATTAATATATAAACATATTGTAAACCATGTGTTAAATCAATTGTACCTATGTGTTCAAGGAAAAGGGGATCAATTTGTGACAAATATATAAAAGAGAAAAAAACAAAAGGAAGAAGACAAAAAGTGGAAACATAAGTTATGTGGGGTTGTTTGGAATTATAAAATATTTTTGTCTCGTAAGATTTTATGTTTAATAGTGATTATGATTTATGTACTCTTATGTTATAATATTTGTTTAAATAATAATAATAATAATAATAATCTATTTTTAAGGTTACGGTTAAGCCAGCATATTAAATTGGTGTATGAGATCCTCTTGTTTGTGGGATAAGGGACTTCCCTCCACTCAATGATTTGACTGGTAAAGTCTATGAAGGTATACATACCCTATCCCTCTGAATTTGAACCTGTGATCTCTTAAGAGGAAACACATGTTCTTAACCATTAGACTGGGTTGTATTAAATAATGATATTATCTTAATTAATATTTAGTTTAATGTTTTAATTTAAAAATATATTTATAAATAAAAAGCTTTAAGTTTTAATATTTAATTTAATGTTTCAATTTAAAAAATATATTTATAAATAAAAAGTTTTGAGTTTTAATTTAAAAAGATTTTGTTAAATTATAACAATTATATAAGAGTAAAAATATCAATATATTGTTTGGTTGGTTTGATTTTTTTCATTAAAATGTAATATTTACAAAGTTCATGAGATCCATTCTTACTAAGTTTTACTAAATTACAAAATATTATTGTGATCAGTGGTTGATATATTTTATATATATAAATATAAATACTTTCTTAAACAATCAATTTAATATTTTAATCAAAATTTATATTTTTAAATAAAATATTTCATATTCTACTTTACATTATTTTTAAATCACATTATTTTATTGTTTTTTTTTATCAAGAACTAGTAAAAATATATTAATTGGTGTGGATAAATTCACTGAGGTTGCAAAAAGAAAAATAGTCTTAAGAGGTTGTGTCTGAGTTCTTCTCTCTTAGGACGATTACAAAAATTGGGGTGTTCATATATCCCCTTTTCTTACCAAAATTACTGTGTGGTGAATTTCCTCCATATATTCTACAGAAGGAGCCACTTAAATACACTATATGGAAAAACATAGATCTGTTTGATAGCAAGACCAATTAGTTTAGACATTTTTCTCCGTTTTGGGATGTTGCTCGTTTCTCCGGAAGTCAGAGAGGGGCACATTCAGATCTGGTACCTGATTAATCGAATTGGACTGGACAGTCCTCGAATATCCTTGATGTGCTCCCGTATTGCTTGTAGGGGGCTGTGTGTCCTCAAGCTGGTCCATCCTGAGCTGAAGGGTGTCTATCTGCTCCTGATTCGTAGTAATTTGACTTCTCTGCACCTCGCTTTCATCCTGTAGTTTACTGATCAAAAAACAGTGTTGGGAGAGAGTTTCCATCTCGAAAGCCCTGTTAGCACTCAACGCTACCAATTGCTCTCGAAGGTTGTTGCATCCTCCACATTCAGGTTCCCAATTGTCTTATGGCCATGTGTATGAGTCTTCCTACATTGTATTCTCCTGTTGCATTTCATTGTCACCAGAGGAGAGGCCAGAATTGGTCGGTTCTTATGGGTTCTGCATAGGGCCCAGTTGTAAAAACAAGCGCGAGGGGGGACGACTAAGAGACTGCGCATCAGGGAGCGAAAGGGGGGGCAGGAGCAGATGAAGTCTCCAAGCTCTATAAATGAGCAGTTCACAGCACCGAACAACCCAAGGAGCTCTCTAAGGAAATCGGGAATGGCTACAAGGTGGCGAGGAGGCCGCAATAAGAACCTAGGGGGTCTGGAGAGGTGAGCGAGCGGAGTGGCATTCCCACGAGGGCCACGCATAGAGCAAGGACAACTGCAAGTTTGTTGAGGAGGGGAATGATGAACGAACCCGCGAGTTTGTGGGAAGAGTCATGTACATAGTACTGAGCTTCGCCATGGAGGGACGACTGACATCAGGGGAGCTGAATCGAAGGGGGAGATGAGAGGCCTAGCCATCATGTCCACACAGGCGAGCCGGGTACACTGGATTTCCCATGCGAGGAGTAGATTCTACACTGCTTGGAGGAGAGATCATCTTGTACGATCGAGGTAGAGAGTCCTCGTATGACACATGCCAAATGTTGCGACGATAGGTTGTCACGTGGACGACTGGAAGCATCCACCCAGCCGTGTCGTGACTATCCTTACGGGCACGCGGTGGACCCCGACTAAGGAGGTTGAGGATGTTTACTTTTTGTCGCACTTGGGTAGAGCTATCATTGTTCCTATCAATGTGATCGCGAGGGCTACTTTTGTTGTCCAGAACTATCTCTTGGAGGTTCATTAGTATAGGGTGGTTGGGGTTAAAACACCGTCGATGCTGAGAGTGTCGAGATTTGTCCCGCTGGCTGCATTAGCCATCTTGTCTGCTTCGCTAGTATTGCCTCTAAGGATGTGAAAGAAGGTAGTCTTGATTTCTTTGGATGCCAGCCTGGTTCTGTCCAGTGTATGTTTTAAGCTGGGATCTTTGGGGTTTGTTGCCTTGACCATCAATCTTATTATGGTGAGAGAGTCACCTAGGACAACAAGCCTTCTTATTCCCTTGGAATGGGCCAGTTGAACGCCCTTGAGAAGAGCATATGCCTCAACTTTATTGTTGGTGTCCATTCCTAGATTCCAGTAATACCTAAACTCTATTTTACCCCCAAAATCATAAAAGATCCTCCGCGCCTACCTCCCCTCACACTATTCTATTGTTATAAATAAATAAAATTAAAATTAAAAATACATATACATATATTCCAAATTCCACTTTTGATTTTATTGAAACACAACAACTCTTAAAATTAAAAACACATTAAAACAATTAAAACTAAAAATACCATTAACATGAACACCTTCTCAAACAACTTAATCTAATATTTATATTTAGATTCTATATCTAAAAGTAAAAGCTCCTCTTATCATGATACTTCATTCCACAGAGTCAACATAATCTATGAAT
The DNA here is from genome assembly GCA_032191745.1 of Picea mariana. Taxonomy (NCBI): domain Eukaryota; kingdom Viridiplantae; phylum Streptophyta; class Pinopsida; order Pinales; family Pinaceae; genus Picea; species Picea mariana. The sequence continues at coordinate 70,063 of JASDQU010106495.1, read as the reverse complement.
CGCCCCTCTTTAATTGAATTGAGACAAATGGTGGCCGGCTGAATTGAGATAAATGGTGACTTTTGAGAGATGAAACCCTCCACACACTTTTGTGACATATATTTTTTGTTATATTTTATGTTGGGCATTAATAAGCCTACATCTATCATTCTCTCGTTGGAGTAATGCGCAATTCAAGATCTCCCACTAAGTAGTTGTTATTATATATATTATTTTAACTAATATGGCATGATTTATTAATGCCATATTAATGTTTTTTTATTTGATATATTAGTTTTTTATTTTTATTTTTTAATAAAAATTGGTAAAATATATATTAGAGGTGAGGAAGAATCTACTGATTAAAAAAAATGGTCAATATAGACATTTGAGAGATGCCACTTAGAGAGAACTTATTGCAAATGCGGGGTGTATTTTTGTAACAGTAGAATTTTTTGTTGCAACTCCCTTTTCTAACAAAATTTTTGAGGATATAGTTCCCCGAATAACTCCAGTAGAAGATTATGTTAATACAGATTGTAAGACAAAATATTAAAACACCATAGTTTAGTTACCCTTTTCCAGTTTGACCTACTGTAAATCCAGCATAATTTACGGGTGCGGCTCGTTCAAGTTTGGGATCTAGTTTACTAAAGTCGACTGATCATTCCTGGAATTTTCTTGTTGCTCTCCAGGATTGCTTGGTGGTTGTTGCGCACCTTCCAGCTGATCTAATCTCCTTTGCACTGTCTCCATTTTCATGCGGTGTTCCTCTAACTGACTTCTCTGGGCATAGCTCTCGTCATGAAGCTTCTCGGTCATGTGTCTATGTTGGGACAACGTTTCAAGTTCAAAGGCCTTGTTGGCGCCAATTGCTCCAATTTGGAGTCTAATCCTGCTACAGTCGTCGCACTCCTCTTCAAATGGATCCTCGGCCCAATTCCCCGAGTCCGCTGAGACTCCTTTACCTTTCTACATTGTTGCGTATGCTAGCGACACTTCGAACCTGAATTGTCTTCAAGCTTTCAACAGGAAACGGGTCGGAACCCACTGGTTGAGCAGGAAGTCACAAGTCTTCAGCGGGGAAACGAGAGAGGTCAGAGGTGACAGGACGAGCAAGGAGAAGGAAAAGAGGGAGTACAGAATCTAGGTATCTGAGAAGGGGGGCTCGGGACGGGTCTGTTGAGGCTTCTAAGGACGAGTATGACAAGAAGGGCATTGAATGAGCGAGAAAAGCAGGACAGAATTCGAAGAGGGATAAATAAAAAGAAACTGGACGCCCAGCAGAAAAGGAGCAGATGAATTTGCCCAGGTTGCCAATCTTCTAAACGTACTCAGACTCGAGGACGGGGCCATGATCTCCCATGAGTCCATTAATGGTATGAGTGTGCTAACTTGCTTGCGCGTTGGAAAATCTCTGTGAACAGTTCCATCAAACTCCATGAACCCGAGCTTGAAGGTGTTGCTGACGTCGAGAAGGCGAGTATGTTGTGCGGCAAGGATTTCTCGTACCTTATCCATCCTCTTCTGGTCTTTGGTGACATACACTCCCACGAACATTGAAGGTCTGTCCTTCTGAGATTTTTGCATCATGATTACCCTACTTATGTCATTAACTGCCACTTCCCCTTGGGCGATGTGTCTCAATCTCCCTTGCCACCTGTTTGTTCCTAAGTTGTCATGTTCCACGTGGTCGAGAGCTAGCTCTTCACCTGCTCTATTGACGACAAGGCTCCTCCGCTTGGTTGGGCGAGTTCTCCAATCACCAAGGTCCCCACCCTCACTCATGTTTGCCTCTTCCCCCTTGGTTCGTCTTGGGCTAGCGACTTGACGAGCCCGAGCCCCTCTTCTATTCAAGTGACGTCGCTTATGCTTAAGGCCTCGATGAAGCGCCTCCTAACATCTCCCTCTGCTTTTCCATAATGGCACTTGGTCATATGATGCATTAGAATAGGGGGGCTGATGTTACCACTCCTTCCACGCTTAAGGAACCAAGCGTTTTCCCAATGGTTGCATATCTGCTTCTTTGTTGTTTTCTCTTATTATGTGGTTGAAGGTTATCTTGATGGCTCGAGATTCCACTCTTATTCTATCCATTATTTGTTTTAGGCTTAAATCTCGTGGGTTTGACCCGTAGACCATTACTCTTATTATATTTTTGGAGTCTCCAAGGGCATTCAGCTCTCGGATTTGCTGAGTTTGGGCGAGTTGAATGCCTTTTAGTAGTGTGTAAGCCTCAGCTTTATTGTTAGTATCTGTCCCAAGATTCCAATAATAGTTTAAGGATCTTTTTCCTCTAGGTTCGAAGAAACCCCCCCGCACCTGCCTCCTCTTTAATTTTTTTTATAGTGTGTGGAATAAGAGAATATTTATTGTTTAATAATGCTTTTTTTATCTGATATGTTAACTTTTTTAATTAGAGTGTGGAATAAGAATATATTATAGTGTTTATTTTATATGATATAATCTTTTATGAATTTGATAGAAATTTTGTTGGAAGTCAAAGTTTTATTTTATTATTAAAAAATCTAATAGTAAAATATTATTCTTAAAAATTTGTTACATTTTAAAATAATTCAATTTTTCAAAAAATTAAAAGTATTACAACTAATTTTACATTATTTATTATTTATTAATATTGTATTTATGGTTTTTTATTTAATATATCGGTTTTTTATTATGGTGTGATATTATTTATTATTTATTAATATTGTATTAATGGTTTTTTATTTAATATATCGGTTTTTTTTATTATGGTGTGACATTATTTATTATTTATAGTGTTTGTTTTATCCAATATAAATTGTTATTGTTCCTTCGTATTTGATAGAAACTTTGATGAAATTCAAAGTTTTATTTTATTAATAGGAATTTTGATCATGAAACATTGTTATCGAACTGAAATTATTTAATTTTCAAAAAATAAGTGAAAGGGATCGAATTTTACCTCACAAAAAATATTACTTTCATAAAAAGTGAAACAATTTAAATATGTGTATAATACCCTTAAAAAACATGACGTGAATGCCTTCCTACATACTCCTATTTGAGATCCATATCTATAAGTAAACGATCTCAAGTTCCACTCTCACATGGTCTCGCCAAATTGCAACAAATGTTTAGAAGTGAATATAAACAACAATGGTGACAAATGTGTAGAAGTGAATATA